>BHDV01054217.1:266692-294042 GCA_005406045.1 Adoxophyes honmai | reverse complement strand
ACCAGGAAACACGGTTTATTAAAGAAACAGTCTTAGAATTCTGGTTTTTTATTGGAATAGCTTTCTAAATCTCTACATATATGTATGTTAATAAAATGAAAAAAATGTCTGATTGATTGTCCTGTCCTTCTGACCACTGATGTGAGTGCAACGGCCAATGAATATGCTTGGCACTATCACGCACGCCGGGTCGCGCCCGTTATAGCGGTCCCTGTCGTAAGTAATCCCAAGCTCCTTGACTTTGATCAAAATTCTATTTAAACTCCTACACTCCCACGAGCTTGCAAAGAAATGAAATACCCTGAGGTTGACTCCTGTGCCCAGAAGGTTGGGAAAGAAGTTGCACGGCAAATACATCAGCTTATTATCATTGAGGTATAAGGTCTTTAGTTTATCACAACCGAGGAACGCGTTTAAGGGAATGTTTTCTATTAGATTGTGGGATAGACCAATATGATATAAGACTGAATTGTTCTGAAACAGAGGTTCTGGAATACTACGCAGCCTGTTGTGATCTAACCGAATTCTTATTAAATTGGTGATTGGCCACAAAATGTCGGCCGGTACACGCGTTATTTCGGTGTTTTGAATCTGAATGTAACGTAAGCGGCTGTTGTTCTTGAAGAAATCAGAGGGCAAGCTTGCCAATGAGGTTTGTCTCATAGCGAACAGTTCCAGTCTGGTAAAGAAAGCGAGCGTGGGATCTGCATCGGTCACTGTGATGTCATTAAGATAGATGGCATTCATGTTTGGATAGATCTTCAGGCTTTCTATGCTGATTGTTGAGAAGGTGCAATTGTAGAAGTATATGCCTGTCACTCTGTCGTCGGTTAATCCAGGATTTACGACTATTAAAGGTTTGCTGTCTATACTGGTGGCGCAGCCCGGCCAAGCGGCGCCATAGCCGCTAGCGCCGCGAGCGCACAGCGACAACCATACTAGCAGCCACCTCGCAGCCTTGCCTGGAATCATAAATAAATAGTACGGTGTTAATTAAGGGCCGTAAAACGGATATTACTAACTAGAGTAAATTATGACTCGAGTTTGTAATTCCCTTATTACCCGTGATACACACGATTTTCAACACATTTGCGAGGAAAAAATAATCATTTTAGTTTTAGGAAATGCATAAGGTCACGCCACCGCGCCGTGCCGTTGCGCTTTTTATATTTTGAATAAATAGTAATGATAATACTACCAGGAAATACGGTTTAATAAAGAAACAGTCTTAGAATTCTTGCTCTTTTGTCGGAATAGCTTTCTAAATATACATGAATTTTATTTACTTACTAATAATTCTACAATTTTTAGTAGTCAATGAAGTAAAAATAATTGATATTCATTAAAAAAAAATCACCTTTTAAAAAACTGCACCTCTCAGGCGCATGTTGATCTTTGCTGTCCAAAAACATATTGTTATCTTTTTAGGGTTCCGTAGCCAAATGGCAAAAAAACGGAACCCTTATAGATTCGTCATGTCTGTCTGTCTGTCTGTCTGTCTGTCTGTCTGTCCGTCCGTCCGTCCGTCCGTATGTCACAGCCATTTTTTTCCGAAACTATGAGAACTATACTAATAAAACTTGGTGAGTAGATGTGTTCTGTGAACCGCATTAAGATTGTGACACAAAATTTAAAAAAAAGCAATAAATTTTTAGGGTTCCCCATACATGGAACTGAAACTCAAAAAAAATTTTTTCATCAAACTCATACGTGTGGTGTATCTATGGATAGCTCTTCAAAAATGATATTGAGGTTTCTAACATCATACTTTTCTAAAGTGAATAGTTTGCGCGACAGACGCTTCCAAAGTTGAAAAAGTTGTGTCCCCCCCCCTCTAACTTCTAAAATAAAAGAGTGATAAATCTAAAAAAAATATGTGATGTACATTACCATAAAAACTATCAACGAAAATTGGTTTGAACAAAATCTACCAAGTAGTTTTTTTTTAATAAATAAAATTAAAATTCATCATTAGTTCGAAAATCTGTCACTAGATGGCGTTGTAAGTTGTAATCGGTTTGTACGGAACCCTCAGTGCGGGAGTCCGACTCGCACTTGGCCGGTTTTTTAAGTAAGGCTAGCGGTCAGCGACACGTTGAGAGCATGGAACCGACGTATCTAAATATATAAAACTCAAAGGTGACTGACATATTGACCGCTGGCCCATGTTGAAAAAAATATGGGTCATTTGAACCACCAGGGGACCTATGTCGAACGATATAAGATCATAAAATAATAAGATTCAGCACTATGCCGTCACTTGTAAACTGTCCAACTGAGTGCAGATAAGAATTCAAAAGTACAACCCTCTATTATTTCGCCTTGTCGCATGATATTTGTACAGCGGTGCGGAATAATGGATTAGAAGCAGTACAACCTATTGAAATAGTATGAAACTGGTGCCGTAAAAAATCAAACGACCAAAACCCTGGGAATAGTCGGAAAATAAAATCCGTCTTTGTGGCTCACCAATTTATACGCCACCGGTTTCATACTATTTAAATACCGGTTTTAATAGTCTTGTAAAGTACCTAATTGACTGTTTTTGTTGGTCGAAAAGTGACTCACCATAAACAGGTTTCATTCTGCTTATCGTCCTTTATTTTTTGCTTTCGTCTGATATGTTCTTCCTATCTGATGGTTGATGGAGGTCTGCATCCCAAACGAGGAAAAGTGACGCTAAAACGTCACGACACTGACTTCGTTCCACTTATCGCCCACAGCGCCATCGCCCACGATCACATAAGTTGCCGTTCGACTAACTTAAAGTCGCCGCGGGCGTTATCGGCGAAAGTTGTAGGTGGAACGCACAATTTGAGTGTGTTTCAAATATGGCGGCATAGAGGAAACGTACAGCTTTGGGGGTTGTTAGTAAATATTTCCCATCGATTGGAGATTTTTTTTATTGAAAATGGATTCCTAAGATTCCGTCTGTTTGTCTGTCTGTTCTTCCGTCTATTACCAAGCTCCATCTCGAGAACGGTGATAGCTAGAAAGTTGAAATTTTCATAGATAATGTATTTCTATTGGCGCTGTAACAACAAATACTAAAATCAAAATAATAACAACAATTAAGGGGGGCTCGCATTAAAAAACCCTGATATTTTAGCCGTTTTTAGATTTTAGAGGTTACCATTCTGCGAGCTGTATATCAAGAACCGTGATAGCTAGGCTGTTGAAATTTTCACAGATTATGTGTTTGTCATGACACTACAATAACAAATATTAAAAATATAATAATGATAATTATTTATGGGGGCTCCCACACAACAATTGTAATTTTTTTTTAGTGTTTTTGGGTGTATAAATAACGTTAAATATCTTCTTTAAAGGTAAATAATGAAATAAACATAATTTTTAAGCCGTGCTCCCACAAAAAAAACTTCATCTTCCTCGTATTTTCTTCAGTTTTGGCACGGAACTCTCCAAGCGCGAGTCCGACTCGCACTTTGCCTTGTTTTTCATAAATCTACCTTTCATTCACGTAGTCAACTGTATCACAGCGGAACCATCATCGATCCTGTCAACTCCGGAGTCCCTGTGCCTGCCTCTCTCCCTGCCGGGCGCGGCGCCGCCTGCCCTCCGTTTGCACGCGGCCTGTGAGGCAGGGGCTCGCCTGTTAGCTGCCTGTGCGAGGTGGCTACGGGCTGTGCCCGCGGCTAACGCACTGCCGTGAGTACTGATAATGACTTAGACCCTATCCAGAAGGAGCGATTTTGAACGCGTTTGACTATTCATTGCTGCATTTGTCACGTTTAATGAAATTACGACGCAACGTGAAGAAGCAATGTACTCCAATATGCGGCCAATTCGCACGTACATCTGGACAGGGTCCTACTGAGCGATCGAAACGCGCTACACTCTGTTTATTTTAAGGTGACAATATTAACGGTCGAATCTTTACGTATTTGTAAATTTAATATTCCCGCTAATTATGTCGATGTTTGAATTGAGTTTATAATAAACAATGGTAAGTGTAATTGCATTAATAGTTTCCCATTTTACCTTTGGATACCAGAGATTCGTCAAAATTCTCATTTTAAAATAAACAGAACGGTCAACGCGCTACCGTGAATCATGATATTAATGACCTATTAAAGGCGCCCACCGGCATATTTCGAATGAACAGGTTTTGTTTATTTTTATTTTGAAAGGTTAATGTTGGGTTCTTAGCTATGTTTGATGGAAATCGGTCCAAAATGGCGGACATATTTTGCCACTACTCCCTCAATATGGGTATCAAATGAAGAGGTTTTCAGATGCTTATACCCGACCACTCGTTAAAATATTCACTCTATTCGGCTTAAAATTCACACTATTAGGTATGTATAGCCACTTACAATATTTATATTTTCCGTGTGGTGCCGGGTTAGAATAGCACCTCCCCCTTTCTTCCCGTAGGTGTCGTAAGAGTCGACTCTGGGAAAGTGTTAGTGTATTGTGAGCGATGGCCTAGCGACCTGTCACCGCAATATCACGTTTGACCATCTGGTTACCCTGAAATCGCTAAACGTGGCACTGGATTTTTGAATTGTGCTCTGCCTTTCCCTCTTGGGAATACAGGCGTGAGAATATGTATGTATGTATGTACTTACAATAATAGTTAATGGTCTCTCCAGGTTCGAGATCCAAGTGACGCTCCTCAAGAAGTGTTGGCCGGAGTTATTCGTACTAGGACTAGCAAAGTTCGCGCAACCGCTTGGGCTCGCCACGTTGCTGCCACAAATGGTGGCGCACCTGCAAACCGTGCTGCGAGAGCGGGCCACTAACACTGACTGCGAGAAGGAACGAGGCGCCGAGGTAAGTGTGAGGCGGGTCGTAGGAGACAAGTAAACAACGTGACTACCGACAAAAGACTAACTTTATTAAAAATAAACTTAATTTATCCGTACCAATATATAAATGTGAAAGTGTGTTTGTTTGTTTGTTTGTCCGTCTTTCACTGCTAAACGAAGCGATGAATTGACTAGTTTAGAGCATTGAGAGTGACATAGGCTACTTTTTGTCTCTTCAAAACCTCCCATTTCCCTAAAGTGAGGGGTGGAAGTTTGTGGAGAATTCCGCAATTTTCAATGTAGAAAGATATAAATTGGTATGTGTGCTATCTCTTCTGTGATACCCCGAATTTAACACCAGCGGAGCCGCGGGCAAAAGCTAGTCCGTACCAATATATAAATGTAAAAGTGTGTTTGTTTGTTTGTTTGTTTGTCCGTCTTTCACGGCTAAACGGAGCGATGGATTGACGTGATTTTTTAGGTAGAGATAGTTTAGGGCATGGAGAGTGACATAGGCTACTTTTTGTCTTTTCAAAACCCCCCATTTTCCTAAAATGAGGGGTGGAAGTTTTCAATGTATAAAGCTATAAATTGGTATGTGTGCTATCTCTTCTGTGATACCCCGAATTTAACGCGAGCGGAGCCGCGGGCAAAAGCTAGTATTACATAAAATAGCTGACCTGTACTTTAACTGTTAACTCCTTACATAAGGATAGTAGTGTGTGGAAAGACTCCAATAGAGAGATCTCTCCAGGCAAATGTTATGCCTGGGGACCGAAGTCCACAGAGAAAGTTGTAAATTGTATTTATGCAACCGATCATCGAAATTTCACTAGTGCCATGTAGAACATTGACAGCTAGTGACGTTTGTAGATGAAGTTCTACTACTAGACTATAGGTGGCGCTAGGGTCACTGCAAAAGAAACAAGTTAAAGGATTACATTTATTTGATTTACGAAACTGTCGTAGCGAAAAAGATAGGTACGCTCTGACCAAAGATCTTACAACCACGAGATATGTTTCCTTCCCTCGTGATATTTTTATTCTTCGTGAACTCCTTTCTCTTGAAAAACCAGTTATCTAAAAAGAAAATTCTTCCTTCTTGACTTACTCACCACCTAACTTAGTTGTCTGAAAAAAACAAAGATTCTTACAAGTTTGTTTCATTCTAGATAACCACAGCGGACTACTCAGACGAGCGTGTGTCTGAAGTGAGCAGCATGCTGTCCCGCTTGCACCAGTACATCGCGAGCCTGGAACAGCTGCGTGTGAGCGAGAGGGAATATGCGCATCTGAGGGCGCTGTGTCTCTTCTCGCCGGGTACGTTTACTTCAACGTTTATGTCAAGTCTTGGTCAGTTACTTATTATTCTCTTGCAGAGAAAATAAGACTCGTATTTTTCTGTGTTTAGACTTACATTTTACAGATAATAATTTAAAACAAAAAAAAACCGACTTTTTTAGCAATATTTTAAAAGTATTCTGTTTACTGAATGTAAAATCTTGACTTCATCAACAAATTACCGAAAACACCGTATATGTCCCTATAACATTTGAAGAGTTCCCTCGATTTCTCCAAGATTCCATCATCAGATCCTGATTTCGTGCAAATGGTACCGATTTCGAGTTATACCCTTTAATTTAAAAAAAAATTGAAAATCGGTCCACGGGTTTCCGAGATATCGAGTAACACACAAAAAAAAATTAGGTAGAATTGAGAACCTCCTCCTTTTTTTTGAAGTCGGTTAAAAATGAAAGTTGAAGGAACGATTGGTACAGTCTCACGCATTTAATAAAATACAATATAAAAATAAAATAGTAAATACCAATTTATTTAAAATTACTATTAAATTATTATTATTTCTTCCGTGGATATTGTAGTAGGCGACTAAGGATTAGTTAGGGTATATTTTAGGCGACAGGCTAGTAACCTGTCGCTATTATACCTGCCAATTCGAAACCTAAAAAAATATTCTAGAAGTGTCCAGGAAATGCGAAATGCCTGATTTTATCAACGTAGCGTGCGCTCTGCCTATCCCGTTAGAGAAAAAAATTTAGGCGTGATGTTATGTATGTATATTTTTTCTCTTTCTTTCTTCTTAAGTACAATTACCTAATATGCCTATGCCATTGATACCAAATTGTTCTGATTCAAATGTTCCATTTCAGACGGCGCCCCAGACTTCCTAACAAAGAAGCTCCAAGAGCACCAATCGTCCCTGCTGCGCTCGCTCCGCTCGCTCTGCCAGCCGGACGACGAGCGAGCGGCCACGCTTCTGCTCCAGCTACCCGTGTTGCGAGCGTTCACGGGACCCTTCTTAGAGGACGTGTTCTTTGTAGGCTTCGTCGGGGATGTGAGCATCGACGATGTCGTGCCGTATCTGCTGAATGCTGAACGCTAGGTTAGTATTTTAATTTGTATTTATATGTATGTACGCTGGACTTAATCACGATTTTATTTACCTTCTCGACGTTTCGGCCGCGTTACAGCGACCGTGGTCACGAGTTGACTGTAAGTCCCGCGTACGTACATATAAATATGAATATGAGTGAGTGAAGGCGACTAATGGTATGGTGGACTGTATGAAATGGAATTATGAAATGCAAACCACTTTCTTTACGGGTAAACACAAGACTTTTAATATTTACAATAGAACACAACAAATCAACTGAACAACCAATACTGACAACATATACTTCAATCAGAAAACAAAAAATATAGAAAAACATAAACGTTTAAAAAAAGGAGGTATAAAATGCAAGGAGTTTGCGACAGTGAGAATTGCGAAAGTTTAAAACATTACATTTGTATTTGTTACTAAAGTCCGGTCGCGGAGCAGAGTGAAATTCGAGCGATGACCCGCTGCTATTTGTCGCACGCGTGCAGTAATATAGATACTATGCTAGAAGTGGCCTCAAAACGTGAAATAGTATTGTATTGTATTGTATGACTCTTTATTGCACATAAAATAGTTACAGAAAAACAGGATACAGGATTACAGCTTCATGTACAAAGGCGAACTTATCCCCGAGGGGATCTCTACCAGTTAACCTTCAGGCAATAGTCATTGTTTTGTCTATGTAGCGTTTTGTGTGCTCTGCCTACCCCGTTTGGGAATACAGGGGTGATTGTATGTATGTATGTATAAACATAACCGTCACGCCTTATTCCCTGCGGGGTAGGGTGACGGCACCAGTTATGGACGGTTTAAGCTGACAAGCACCAGTGATGGACACTTCATTCATAATTTAAAGACCATAGAGTTGTGAATTGATTGTTGTAAAACAAATGACTTTTCCTTAGTGGGTAGTAAATAAGAGTCATTGTCCATTACTGGTTCTATGTCCATTACTGGTGCGGTCACCCTAGGCAGAGACAACAGAGCGCCATTCGCTTATATTCTGACATACTTCTCTTGTATGACGTGAGTTATGAATGTGAGTGAAGCGAGAGAAGTATGTATGTATGTGCAGTAATATTGCCTTCACGCTCGCACAGTGCGACGCAATGCTCAACCACAGGGATAGATAGCAGCGGGTCGACGACCCCCGAATTTCGCTGTGCTCCGCTATAAAAATATTTAGATGGTATAATCTTAAATGAAACAGAGTGTAGTGAGATAGTAGACCGACTAAATTAATCCTATAGTTAAATAAATTGGCTACTAGTTTTTAGGGTTCCGTGCCCAAAAGGTAAAAACGGGACCCTGTTACTGAGACTTCGCTGTCTGTCTGTCCGTCTGTCACCAGGCTGTATCTCACGAACCGTGACAGCTAGAGTTTTTTTTTGCTGTTTTTGGTACGGAACCCTTCGCCTGCGAGTCCGACTCGCACTTGGGCGGGTTTATTTTAAAGTTATTTTGATATATTTGATATATTCTCCACATCACTTGCCTTCGATTGATCCATACTTTGATTTACACTCTGTTCGGTACATTACTAAATCTCAAATAACTTTTCCTTTGTTTCAGATTTGACTTAAGAAATAGAACAATATTGAAATGAATGAATTGTTGATAATTATTTTTATTATGTATCATACAATGCATGTGAAAAACAATACTGTATCTAATGTTCCAAACATTTGCAGTATTCAAATGATCAATGACCAGACTAAAAATTATATTATGTCTGTGAAATTAAAATTGTAATCATTCGTTATGAAGTTGTATGGTGCAATATTCTTGAAAGTCTACAAATGTTTATATTTGAGCTGTATTAAAGCACTGTTTATATGATTCCTTTTTTAATTAGTCTTAATGATAATGATAATATTAAAGTGACTAAAATATTGACAACAGGCCAGTGCCCTGCAAGATTTTCACTGCCAGATACTTATATAAAATTCAGGTATAGTCAAATGGTGGTATTACCCCATTACATAGACCAAGTATGTGTCGTATAGTGCAGGGGTTCCCAAACTGTGCGCCGCGGCGCCCTGGGGCGCCGCAGAAGGTATTGAGGGGCGCCGCGAAACCATTTTCAGATTTTTACTCATACATATTTTCATTTTTATTCCTTCCAACCTAAATACTACCATTATCTGAGCCTATTTGTTCTGTATCTTTTTCAAATACTTACACTGGGTAGGGCGCCGTGACAGAATTCTAAACTTGTGGGTGCGCCGCGAGCTAAAAAGATTGGGAACCCCTGGTATAGTGTGTCGTTTTCATGCCTTTTGTTTAGTGCACCAATTGCTAAATGAGTGAATCAGTGAAAATGCAAATAAGATAAATACAGAAGTCAATCAAGTGTACCTATGTACTTCACTTTTCATTGATGATTTATTATTGATGATAATATGTGACATATATTTATATTATTTCAATGTAATTGTTATAGACATTACGTCGTTACGTATCTTGCGACGATTTCGATATCGGCGAAATGCATGATTGTTACATTTTAAAGTGTAACAA
This sequence comes from Adoxophyes honmai, assembly GCA_005406045.1. NCBI lineage: Eukaryota > Metazoa > Arthropoda > Insecta > Lepidoptera > Tortricidae > Adoxophyes > Adoxophyes honmai. The sequence continues at coordinate 284,349 of BHDV01054217.1, read as the reverse complement.
TTTCCCACTCTTTGTACATTTTTTAAAGTAGGTAAGTTAATGGAACACACTTTCAAGGGCATTTCATTTAAGATACCAATTCCAGTCCCAGTAGTTACTCTTGAAAAGGTCGCAGCATCGTTTACAGTCACGTCTCAAGCGGACGGCAACCGCGCTCGGGGTAGCCCAAACTATTCCGACATTCCGAGACATCGTGTCAGTGAGACGTGTCTATGTGCTTTGCTCGAGCGCACTTTGTATGGAGATTGACTTCTGTACCATCGCGAACAGGGATTGTTGAGCCACTTACCTATGTTTGTAACTTGGTCGAGTAATATGTCACGGAACGTTTCGGGCGTGTGAATTCGTTTTAAGCAGGTCGTCTGTCACAGCCTTGATGGAGTTGCTAAACGCAGTTGACATTTGACGTTTGTTGGGTCTATTCGAGTTTGACAGATAGATTTCGGGACTGTCATTTGGAATGGCGGCTGACGTGGATTTGCCTTCAAGGGCTCCGTCGATGGTTGAGGGTTTCGCCATGAAGCCTGAGCCATCCGCTTTCCTTGGGCCCTGATCGTTGTGGGAGACCCACGGAGCGAGCGATTTATGGGTAGGTTATGCATCCCTGAATGTATTTCCGGGATTTCGTTTGATCTCCAACAAATGGGTATTAACGTGTTTTTTCTTTGTTTCAGGAAAGAGACCAAAATATAGTTTTTAATATTATCACATAAGCTAAGTTTCGTCTTAGCATTCACGCTATTGGTAAGTTGCGGGGCATTATGGAATTCGGTTAAGAAATTCTTAAAAGTGTGACGTTAAATATCGCATATTTTTTGCAGGCCGATATGCGTCGCTGAATGGAACCAGTTGAGGGTGGAATGAGGTATTCCCGAAGGATTCCTCGTGGTAAATATGATTTTTCATCCAGCCCTAAGCAGTGGCCGTTGAATGTGGTACTAAAATAATGGTTTTGTTCTAGGGTGGCGTTTTACGTTTACGTATACTGTTTCCGTTTTGTTTTCGTGGACGGACTGGTTCTGTTGTGATGTGCACTGGCGCCTTGCGGGTCGAGTTCGAGGTGTTCTGGCTGCGTGCAGGTCTGCTGTGCATATCCACCACCGGTTCCGCAGGTATCGTGTGGCAAGCTTCCACATATTAGCCGAGCAAACGGTCTGTTCCAGTCAGCGAAGGCCAGTCAGGGTTGGGAGCAAGTTCTGTGAGTGTATCTGTCCCTGACCTACATAGGTTTCTTAAAATTTAGTAGATATTTCTTTATAATGAGAACTTACATTTAACTCAGAACACGCGAATCGATGACACGACCTGAGTCTATTCTTGTCTAAGGCACGGCTTGAATTTTAGCATATGTTCCTATACAATTAAAGTGTTTCCTAGCAAGAATACTCTCTTTCATTTGTCTCATGCTCGCTACTAATTTATAAATAATAACTAAAACACATTTAATTAAAATAAATTCATTTATTTGTCAACGTCCCTACCTAACAGGGTAAGTATTAACTTCTCACACACAAAACTCTAGTTGTGTGTTGAATCTAAAAGGAAAAAACTAGTTCACAATAGTTGTGTGGTAACTACACCAAAAAATACAGTTTTCAAATACTAATCCAATAGAAAACATCTGTCAGTCACATCGGCCATTGATTACACGTCTAAATTGCGAACAGTGGCAAGTGGCTCAACAATCCCGGGTCGTGACTGTACCTATCTCTTTTTTGGTGAAAGCACTAAACAAAAGACCTATAGAGTTATGTGAGAATTGTCGTGGCCTGTCTTGACCATCCTTGCTATGATCTCAACTGTGCGTTGAATTTACGTAAGTGTAGTGTTTAATTCGTCCATTAATGTAAGCTTTAAGTTTCGATGTACTTAAGTACGCTTGTATCCGTAACCATGTTATGTAAATGTTAAATAAGTGCCTTAACTGTGTAACTATTTTTTAATAAAATTATTAATTGTATTTTGTGTTTTGTTTGCTGTTTAGTTTTTGTTCCTGTGTGGTGTTGGGTTACTATAATATTTCGTGAATATCGTAAGAGGTGCCTAAGGAAATAAGTTCATGTGTGTTTTGGGCGGCAGGCTAGCAACCTGTCACTATTACATCTCTTCCATCTGTTCTAAACCTAAAAAGTTACGAAATGGAACACAGTCATGGTTTTGTCTATGTCACGTTTCGTGTACTCTGCCTACACCGTCCGGGAACACGAGTGTATTGTATGTTGTTGCTATTTGGATTTTGTCGTTATCAAGTGAATTTGCTTGCGTAAAAGACGAAAGTAATCAATATTATGTGTCATAAAAATGAGATTATGTTATATCAGAGAACAGTTCTGATTGATTATTATGCAATGATTTATCTGGTTTCCCAGCTCGTGATAGGGTCGTGTCTAGGGGACCTAAGAGATAACCTTGTGCAGTTTGCAGTCACACAAAACATTATCAGATGGAAACAAGGTAACTGAATCAATTTAGGAGATCTGTACACAACTATCTGAACTTATCTGACATGCCGCGTGGCGATAAACATTTCCTCTGATAACGATCTGTTTTGCAGATTTGTGATTTATTTTTGTAACAACTGTTTTATGAAGCAGTCGTTTCGCGATGGCGGGAAAGGTGGCCGTAGTTACGGGTGCCAATAAAGGCATAGGTTTTGGGATCGTCCGCGGTCTTTGCAAAAGGTTTCAAGGCACTGTGTATCTCACTTCGCGGAATGAAGAGCGCGGAGCCAAAGCCATGGCCAAATTAAAAGAAGAAGGATTAAATCCTAGATATTACAGAGTAGATATTTCAACAAGAGACAGTGTCGAAATTTTCCGAGATTACGTTAAAAAAGAACATGGAGGTATTGATATTCTAGTGAACAATGCTGCTGTGGCTTTTAGGAAAGATGCGACAGAATCGGCGACAGTTCAAGCCGAGCGAACGGTGTACGTGAATTATTTCTCTCTGGTATCGACTTGTGAGGTCCTATTCCCGGTACTTCGAAATGGAGGCCGGGTAGTGAACATATCTAGCTCTTTAGGTCATCTCTCGCAAATTCCTAGCGCTACCCTCAAAAATAAGTTCAAAGAGGAAAATTTAACTGTTCCTGAACTGTCGAAGTTGATGCAAGAGTACATTGAAGCTACTAAGCAGGGGAATCAGCTCCTAAAATGGGGGAACTCTTCGTACGCAGTCTCCAAAGTTGGTGTGACGGCGCTGACGAAGATACACCAGAAAATGTTCAATGATAAAGGTAAGTGTTTATTTTGAGTCACATCCGCAAGTTTGCTTTCCGCATTACCTGTTTTGATGAAGACGTAAGAGATAAGGTTATCGAATTTATAATAATTAAGTAATGTAGTAGGAGAGATAACTGCTTTGGTGTGAGCAAATTTTGTAGGAGGAGATTTTAATATTCGAAAATGCTGGTAAAAATCGAAGAGACTTCGATATTAGACGAAGAAGATTTAATTAATGTAGATGACTAAGAAACATTATCCCTGTAGTCATATTTAACGTGAAAATTATTGACATGCAAGCATTAGATATGATTTAAATCTACCTTTGCTATAGTAGTGCGGTAAACAAATGTCCCGCTCTAACCAAACGTGAAAGAAGGACAGGATAAATAATAGTATGTTAAGACCTAAGTGCACTCGGACCAATGGATACTCTACCCGATTTTTGAAACTACAGTTGATATTTATAGTTGTAGTTCTACTACTCGACAATAGGTGGCGCTAGGTGTCCCTACAAAACCATTCCCTTTTTTTTAGATCTCAAAATAAACGCAGTCCACCCAGGCTACGTGGCAACAGACATGTCGGCTCACAACGGCACCCTGTCTATCGACGAGGGTGCTGCGGCACCCCTGTACCTTGCACTGGACGCCGATGACTCCATTCGAGGCCAGTTCGTCTGGTCTGACAACAGCATCGTTGATTGGGATGGAGATATACCTGAAATGCGCTGAAGAAAGATATTTGTGATAAGTAAATTGTGGATATTTGTTTATTTATTGAATAATCTTATGAGGTAATTATTGTTTCTCCTAACTTATTAATGAAATTCGGCAATCATTGTCTAAAATTAATTAGGAGATAAGAATATTAAAAGCAAATAAGTAATTAACCGGTTCTCTTTTTCTTGTAATGCGAGGAAGCAAGAATTCCAATAAAGCGCACATTAATGATCACGCTGAGAACGAGTAGTTAAGACTTCAACTTTTTATCGGATAGCTTTAATTTTCCAAAGCACACGAACTAATCACCATGTTGTATACAATTTGCGGAACACTGATCACTGATCTATTTCATCACGATGTTATTTTATTACCTATCTACTTTATCAACAAGAAATTGGTAATGAAATGATGATGAGCCAATTTTAATTACAACAAGCTTTTATAAACCTCTTTACTTTTTCGATTTTTCACCGAGAGAGGGGAATGCAGATAAGATAAGATAAGTATAAAGTATAAAAAACAAAAATTTTATTATGTATATGTTCTGTGGTAACTTCAAACTTCAATCTCGCTCTGACTGTCAAAGTAATTGGTCTTGTTGTTGCTAAGAAAACGTAATTATTTAATATAATACACAATACAATGGCTACAAAGGTCGCTGTAGTGACCGGTGCTAATAAAGGAATCGGTTTCGCGATCGTTCGCGGTCTATGCAAGCGATTCACAGGCGATGTTTACCTAACATCTCGAGACGAAACTCGCGGCAAAAGTGCCGTACAAGAACTTGAAAAAGAAGGTTTATCTCCTAAGTACCATCAATTGGACATTACTAGCATCAAAAGCGTTGAAGTTTTCCGCGACTATATAAAAGAAAAGTACGGAGGCCTCGATCTTTTGGTGAACAACGCCGCTATCGCTTTCAAACATAATGCTACGGAACCAGTGGCAGTGCAGGCAGAGCAAACTTTGTTTGTTAATTACTTCTGTTTGCTCTCGACTTGTGAGGTGTTGTTCCCTATACTTAGAGATGGGGCTAAAGTGGTCAACGTCTCTAGCTCAGCTGGACATTTGTCACAAATTCCAAGTGTGGCCCTTCGCAACAAGTTCAAAGACGAGAATCTAACTGTTGAGCAGCTATCTGAGCTCATGAAGCAGTATATTGACGCAGTTAAAGCGGGTACACAGGCTTCAGAGTGGGGCAACTCATCTTATGTGGTCTCCAAAGTTGGAGTTACTGCACTGACGAAAATTCATCAAAGAATGTTTGACCATCGCAGTAAGTATTTTGTTTTGTTCTTAATACATAACTTTTTGAAGAAAGATTAGTGACAACTGCAGTCCTTTAGTAAACAAAAAATACATTTTACATACACCACACCTGCTAAAAAATTGCTTTGAAACGTTTCAATTTCAAAGAGGTTTTTGGTTTGAACTTTGAAATTAAAAACAATGTAGATTTTAGATGTGTTAGACAATAGAGCTGCTGTATTCCCGAATGGGTTAGGCAGAGTCCACTAATTTTAGTGGAGAAAACCACGATTAAATTAGTTTCACATTTTCAGCATAATTTTAGTTTTATAACCAGATGAAAGAGGTATAATATAGTGACAAGTTGCTAGCTTGTCGCTTACACCACACCTGATAATATCATAACCAAATATAGAATTTATTAATTAATTATTTAATTAATATACTTATTGAATGGCTTTGATCTTTGCTAGTGCGGCAAGGAGTATTTTTATTAAAGTTCCTCAAGTTAGTCTAGGTACTTAACTATTGAATAACTAGGAGAAAACACTGATAATATTAATAATCTAGTAGATAAACTACATGTATTGTCAGATAACATAATGACAACCTCAGTGTCATGCTTATTATCAATGTAATACCAACCAGCGGGGTAAGAGGCTAAAAATAAAATTTCATCATAATTTCAGTCAATGATGCAATCTTGTTACGCAAAATCTGCAAATCATTGGTCAGCAAAACAGAATGTTTTCCTTCACTTGACGCACAATACTCTGCTAGACAGTTCCCAGGTCGAATCATTTAACACACTTTTTTCCCTATTCAAGCGAAGTTCTTGCAAGTATATGTGATAAGAAACTTAAAATAGTAGGATGTCTTCATACTTAAGAATAAAATAACACTCATCAGATAATATGGTAGTATTGTATTTTCACTAAGTCTTGAATACACACTGGCCATGATATGTCCTATTTGATTAGCCATCATACATCAAAAGTTATTAAAAATTAGTCTAACATTGCTGTATATAATAAATCAAACATGCATCGGTATATTTATTGGATAGACAAATCAACATGGAGACTAGATAAAATGCAAACAGCATCAATACCAGGAAGGCCCACTCTGCAGTTTAGGTGTGCTCCAGCGAGACCTTGTGAAAGTAATTGCAAAAAGAGATAGCAATATTTTTATGCCTGAACATGTTTGAGAGTGGACCTTCTGTATTCTGTACCAGAGAGCAGCTATTATCAAGCTTGTTCACACAGCATCATCTACTGACTGAAATAAATGATCTTGCACAATTTAATGAAACAGATACACTTTTGTAGTAAGATTAGCTTGACATGTGTTGAGCTAATTTACTACCCATCTTTGGGAGCAACGCGTCACGGTGACTGTGATAAGACGCGCACTGCCATGGCGCGTTGCTTACGTCGCTTCCGATGATCCAAAGACATGATTATCCGATTTATTTCATTATGAGTGAGTCTCTCGGATGTTTTTTAATAACTGATCTCTCTTCAAAAACGTTGTTTTCGGCGCCAACTTATTCATTTATCGATCATTCTTTCACACTTCAGATGGTAACACAACAATAAACTTAACAACCACAATAACAGACCCTTAAAAAGTTTATTCGCTTTAAAACTATCGGTACACTTTCAGTCATTTGTGGTAATACATGAAAATACAACAATAATACACACAAATGAAGTCCCAAAATGAAACCTGCCTTTATTACTCCAGTATGAAATGATACGCAACACGCGGCATCCTTTGACGAAGGGCGGCGCGTGCAAGGCGGCGCAATGCAAAGGGGACCGTTTTTAAGAGAATGGACTTAACAATCCTCTTTCCCAACAGTTTCAATGGACACTACTTTACACCATTCTTCTTCCACAAGTGACCACTAGCGGCGCTGTTAACATTCTTCATATCATACTATGATACTAATCGTTGACGCCGTCGATAGCGCGTCCGGTTACTGCAAACTCGTGATAATGGTACGACTTCTAATAGATCAGGGGTTCCCAACCTTTTCTTGGTCAAGGACCACTTTAATATTAGTCTTGTTGGCAGGGACCACAATGTAGCTATAATAAAATTCACTCATTGTACGTCGGCCGACGGCGCCAAATTGAAATCGATTCGCGGACCCTATTTTGGCTTCCGCGGACTACGAGTGGTCCACGGACCATTTTTTGGGAACCACTGTATTAGATGAAAGACGGCCCTGCTCCTGTGTGTGATGCGGTTTGCCAAGCACACTTAAGCTATATACGCATTGACAACAGAAGCGGGGCGGCGCGGCGCGCTATCGTCAATATCGTCATGGTATCGGTTGTAATATTGGAAATAAAACTTAAGATTGCGCACATCGCACCAAACTGGAAATAAGCGTTTCACTCGTACCATCACGCCACCGCGCGGCGCCGCCCGCTCCTGCTGTCAGTGCGTTTGTAGCTTTATTTTGGTTTAAGTACATTTAAGTTCAATCCTTATCCTTAATCCTTAAGAGCTGACATGAATGGATTGAATTAGAATCTAATAGTCTAATAGATAATAAAAACATAGGGCCTGTTTAAAATTATAAATGCTTGGAGTTCATACATTTGTATTTATATGTATGAACGCGGGACTTAATCGCGAATTTTATTTACCTTCTCGACGTTTCGGCCGCACAGCGACCGTGGTCACGAGTTGACTGAAGCAGAGCGCGACGTTTGTTTCGCAGCCCGGGTCCTTCGAACTACCCGCACTTGATTTTCATCAGTAACGGATCCTCGAACTACCCGCGTTTCATCAATATTGTCCACCGTTCCGCTATTACACCGACACACAACACTAACAATGTCAGACGCTCGCATCGAATGTTCGTCTCTAGGCTGACACTTATTAATAACCGGAGTGAGAATCGCGAAAGTTTAAAATATTTCATACATTTGCTCGTTAAAGACCTGCTTCTGATTGAAGACAAAGACACATATCTAAATCGGAAGTAGACCTTTAAACATTAACGAAAACTCTACAGCGTTAGACTAGACTTAACGGATAAGTAACGTATCGAAAATAACGAAACAAGATTAAGAAAACAAACCTCTAAAACCTAAAAAACTTTCGCTTAGCATTATTTTTACTAGTTGGAAGTCGAAATTTAATAATAAGTCCTTCGCAGTCAGGCAAAATTATTAACAAATTTTTAATAACTAACATTAGTTTCCTTCAATCCATCCATGTCTGCTTAACAAGACTACCTGTAACTGAAGGCTTATGGCGTCGCGTGGTGTATCTGAAAGCAAGGGCACGCGCACAAATACACCTGGCATATCGTGCACATGTATCGCGTGTCCTTCCTTTTCTTCTGCTTCGCGCACACCTTGCACCGCTGGTACTTGTCGGCCCTTGCTGGCATATGCTCCGCGGCCGCCGGCGGCAACAAACTCACCGGGTCCTTTATACACCTGTTCACCCTCATCGGCTTCTCTAAACTTATCTGCGAGATGTTGTACGTCTCGATCATCTGCCGCAACAACTTCGTCTGGAACATCGAGAAGGACTGCTTCGCCACGTCCTTCATCATCTTGAAACAGTTGAACGCGTTCAACAAATGCATGTCCACTATGTGGAACAGCAGCTTCTTGTGCCAGTGAAGAGGCATCAGACTCCGGATTGAGGACATCATGTAATCCGCCGTGTCCAAGTTCGGGTTGTTCATGTTTTTAGAGTAGTCTATGGACGCTTTCGGTTTCGCTATCGAATGCCCAGTCGCTTTGTCCTTTTTCGTTGTCGACGTCACCGAGTCGTCGTGAATGGTTGTCAGCATGTACGTGTAGGATTTATGGTACCATTGAATCGCTGTGAGCGGAGGGCAATAGCCCACGGATATCACTCCGTTATCCAAGTTTCTGATGAAGTCAGGCATTCCTGGTTTATTCTTTACTGTTTTGCCGCAGGCGTAGATGTTGTTGTCATACAAATATTTGAAAAGTCTGGGGCTTGTGTACCGTTCATCGACGTACAAATGTCGGTAGGAATTGAAGAAAGGCTTCAGCAGTTGGTTGACTATCACGGTTTCTGAAGACCGTAAACTGTTGAGTATGTACTGATCCGTTTTCTCCAACCCGAAGTAAAGCGTGAAGTCTACTATTAAACTGGTGGTCAAATCCCGCAGTAAATACAACTTGACACCTGGTTTTTTGAGGTCACGCTTGCACGTGATCCCTTTGTAGGGTATAACGCAATCGTCTAAAGTAAGGAGCTTCGACGGATTCAGTATGGCATTTTTGAACTTATCTCGCGCATGATTGACGAGTAAGTCGATAATCCCCAGCTGGGTAGTGCTGGTTGGTGCCCTAAGGAGATACAAAATTGAGGAGAATCTAGAACGTCCCATGAGAGCCCCGAAAATGGGGGAATACAGAAGATGGTCAGTAGCCCAATGCTCGTCAAGCTTAAGTCTTTTGTTTCTGGTCATGAGCATGCAAATTGTTAAGAAAATATAGAATTCGGCGATAGTGACGTCCTGCCACTTTTTAAGATGGCAATTCGCGGGGTTCATTGGGTTTTTTTCATCTGCGATAAATTCCCTGTAAGTTTCATTGATGCTAGCGACAATCTGCAGCATTATATTATTATCGAAGTAATAAAGGAAATAGTCTATTTCTCTTGCGTCTTCCTTCATGAGGTCTGGATGCATTTCCAAGGGAACTTCTTGGAAAGGGACGACGACTGGTTCGAATTTCTCCGATGTCCATACGATGTCGTTGCTTGTCGATGTTTCTGGGACGGGAACCTCTTGGTTTTGTTCTTCTTGTTCGTCTTCAGAGCTCTGAAACAAGCCAGATGGCGTGAACAGCAATCAACATACTTCAGCTTCAGTGTTAAAGTGCTCCAATAAAAACAGTATTTTAATTGATCCGTCTGTATCAAATACATAGCACAGTAGGCAGGGCACACGAAACGCTACATACACTAAACCATGACCATTTCACGTTTCGTTTCAGATAAATATTGTATTTGCCCTTATCTGCCTTTTCATTTCTACCTACCGTTTTCTCTACATCTAAATCAGACTTGTAAATACGACTGCATCGTCAGCTGCGTCTAATTGATAGAATAACATCCGCCAAAAGCCGATAACAAATGGCTAAGTGGAAAGACTACACCGCACTCTCACCTCGTACTCCTCGAGCATTGCATCCGTTTCACAGAACTCGTCCATCGCATTCTGTGCCTCCATCATCCGAAGCAATTCATCAGAGAACTTGTCGTCCATGATTGCTAGATTATCTTTACTTTTGCTTGGAAAAAATATACTCCCGGTAAAGGGTTTATGTATGCCACTTTGTGTTCCGACCGGGTTTGACGTTAGTTTTGTTTTGCTCTGGCATTATCGATTGCCGGGACGCGCGTGGTACGGCTGCGCGGCAGTGTTGCCAGTGATAAGCAGTTACCTGTATTTTACGGAATTACGTGAAACACGCGGAAAATAATGTGATTTTAAAGTACGGTAAAAATGTTCAGCTTTAAAAAAATTGTCTTGGAATCTTCGCTGTTGTCAAAGAATGCAGTCTTAGTGTTAGATTTTGTTATTTTGAACGTATCTTAAACTGAAATAATCTGGGAAATTTTGTGATCCAGTCTAACTTTATTTCGTACTCAGTTATTCGTTGCACTGCACCTTGCACTTCGCAGGAATGGATCAATAGTTATTTAGCTGTTGCAAATATGAGGCAGGAAAGTAGGTCAGACTCAATATACAAAGTATGTAAAATGTAAGTTACTGTAAAGAAGTATTTATATGTATACAAACAATGTAGCCTATCTATCTGGTATGAAAAATGGTGCATTTTCCACAAAACAGTGTTTCTAAACTTTGTTCAGCCTTGGCCCGGTATTTTTCACGATGTCTCTTTATGACCCACTTAGATATTATATACCTACTTTTAAACCCTAGCTGGTTCCATTAGGTAAATTACACTTTTATGAATAGAAAAATTTTAAACTTTGTTATTAGTTGTTGTGTAGTGTCGAATTATAATAACATATCCATGTCCTCCGTGGATGTCGTAAGAAGCGACCAAGGAATAGGTTTAAGTATGATTTAGGCGATAAACTAGCAACTTGTCACCTTTGTACCTCTTGCGTGTGAAATTATGCTGGAAGTAGCTGCGAAGCAGACACACACACACACACACACACACACACACACACACACACACACACACAACAGACACCACACACATTCACGTCAAACTTTTATACCCCTTTTCTGATAGAGTTTAAAAATAGATGGTGTATCGACCCTAGCGCTACCTATCGTCCAGTAGTAGGACTTCTTCCTCAAACTTCACCAACTCTCAGTGTTCTCCATAGCGCTTACGAAGTTTCGGTTGCATAAATACAACTTCCAATTACCTCTCTGGGACTTCAGGCCCCATAACATCATCCTGCAGAAATCTTTTTGGAATCTAAGCAACTAAAAATTTTTGCAGACTTGCAGATAAACGCGGTGCACCCGGGCTACGTGGACACAGACATGTCTTCCCACAAAGGTCCTCTCTCCATCGACGAGGGCGCTAAAGCTCCGCTTTGGGCCGCGCTCGACACCGATGTACGCGGCGCTTACATCTGGTACGACAGCCGCGTCGTTGACTGGGACGGCGAGAAACCGGAGGGCTAAGACAGTTTTAAACGATGCATGGATAATCAGCTGAGCTAAGTTTAATGGGCGTATCTAAATTGCGGAGTGAATCTCCCCTGGTTTAGGGTGAAGCCAAACGAGCGTAATTTTTGTTAGTCATGTATTTTCGGTCACTTACGATAGTTACGATCTTACGTTCTACTGAATTTCTGAACTCATTTTGCGTCGTGTGGCACCGACTACATTTTTGTATGAATCCGAATGCAGCACAATTTTTGCAGCCGAAATTCTGCTACTCACGACTCGCAAAATTACGCTCGTTTGGCCTCACACTTAGGCTGCCTGTCCACTTGTGCAGAGCGACCAATAATATTGCATATAATCTGCCCTCCTCTTCAGTGGATGCAATTCTATTGCTGGATTGTTATCTCGCTTACCGCTCCGGTGCCTCGCTCATCGCACAAAACTAGTTAACTCTTCCAACGGACTGAAAAGGTTAGTTTGGTAAAGAGCTAGCATAGTGGATTGGTTCAAATCTAACTGCTTAGCTGATTTGTCTTTGTATTGTTTCCGAATTTCAATATTAAAAGTGTAAATTTTGCATTACTATGTTTATAGTATATTTTTAAGCTCTCTTATTAATTAAATGTTTAAAAAAAGTTTTTTATTTATTGTAGCATCAGCATCACCAATATCTTGGTGACGCCCAGGTTTCGTTATGTATTATCTATAGTAAAATCATACATACATACATACATAACCGTCACGCCTTATTCCCTGCGGGGTAGGCAGAGACAACAGAGCGCCATTCGCTTCTATTCTGACATACTTCTCTCGCTTCACTCACATTCATCACTCTCGTCATACACGCTCGACGGTTTCGGGTACTCCTAATTTGGCCTCCCTTTAGTACATCGCCGATCTGATGTCACCGGAAAATAACACATTCCGTAAGTTTGTAAATTTCCTAGGAAGTTTATAAACTTTCGTAAGATTCCAAACGGGAGACAAAAAACGTTTTTACGCCCACATTTTTGCAAAATTTAATATAATCTAACCTAACCTAACCTAATCTAACATAACTAAACCTAATCTGATCTAAACTAACATAATCTAACCTAACCTAACCTAACGTAAATTGATTATTTTACGAAAATGCGGCCGTGAAATAATACAATTTGTCTGTCGTTTGGAATCTTACGGAAGTTTATAAATTTCCTGAATTTTTTTAGGAAATTTATAAACTTACAGAATGTGTTATTTCCCGGTGACAGATATACGTTTTCCGGGGGCGCCCTCGACCGACTTGCCCAAACGCACTTCCCTTGTAAATTTGCTTAGATATCCTTGCTCCATCCATTCTCTCCACGTGCCCAAACCAACGCAGCAAACTCATAACTGCTTGTAAATTAAAACCTCGGTTATTTTGCCACAATACTAGTGGGTATTTTTACATAGATACATTATGGAATGTTACATAGACAAAACAATGATCATTCCACGCGTCGTAGACACTTTTAGTACATTTTTAGGTTTAAGTTACGTAAAGGATAGTAAGTGTTAATTGTAAAAAGATAGTAGTGGTAGCTGTAAAAGGTTTTCCAGGTTCCACATAGTAAAAATACAAAATTCATATTAAATAACTATTTATTAAATTATTTATTTACACCCAGAGATCACAATGCTAATACTAATAATACATTACTCATATCACACGTAAATACTTCAAATATGGTACAGAACGCATTTACTAAAGGAAGATTCAAAAGTGTTTGCTGACACAATTATAAAAAATCGTTCCTAATTTAAATAAGCTTATTTGACTTATTCATTCTACTGAGGTAGCTTTCAACAATATTACAGCATTTCACAACTTACTATTTACAGATATAAAAGTGTAAACTAGTTTTAATACCTGAATCAAAATCGTATTGCTGAAAAAACAGCTCAATTTGAAATTGGCCTTTAGTAGAACTTTTTCAAAGTTACTTCAAATAATTTCCTTGTAAATACAACAAAGACTCACTGTTACTAGGTTGCACCAAAGAAAAATTGTCCTGCAGATTCAATACACTCACAACTTATTAGGTTATTGATTAGTAACAAAATGTTTTAGGAACAAACAAATCTTGCAAACAAAAAAAATGTTCTTTCCAATGACTATGAAGCGACCTTAGCGCCTGTCAGTGTTCTACATCGCGCTAACAAAATTTCGGAGATCAGTTGCATAAATACAACTTCCATATTTCTTTAGTTTATCTCCATGGACTTCAGTCCCAGGCTTGATCTGCCTGGATCTACTCATGAAACTTGATTCACAAGGTTTATAAATTGGATAACATGATTGCAACACTATAAAAAAAACAAAAGGTTGCTCTATATGTAAATATCATATCTTCAGAAAATACTCAGGGCTGTGTTCTATAAATATAGCACTATAAGTTAAAATCTACAGTTGGAAGTATGTTTAGCCTAGCGTTTGTAAATTGTGTCTGTGAAATTACAAGATACAGCATTTACAATCAAGTCTCTTGACGCTAAGGAATCACCTGCAATTCACGCGTCTCTATCTAAGCCTCAATTAATTCACAGCAAAATTTTCTACTGCTCATCAAAGTAGGTAGCCATCGAACCAATTGATTCCTGACCCACAATAGAACTTGTTTGCAGTGAACGTCAGAGTGACATAGCACTGCTAGACAAAGAAATTCTTTATTAAGTTTATTGTGACAAGGTTCTGCGGTAGGCCAGGAATCAGTCGTTTTGACCCGACATAATACATCACGTAAAAAGCGATACAACTTGAAGCCGAGATCAGCCGAGAAGACCCAAGTGCAAGTTTTGTAAGCAAATGCAGATCGAATATACGGACTGACCACAACAGATGGTTGTTATGTGTCCTATCTATTTATTGTATGTTATAATATTTTATTTATAATATGGGATGTTATGTATTAGTTTATAATAGTGATAGTTATTTGTTTGTATTGGGATGTATTGTTTATGTATGAGATATATTTATTTATAATTGTCTGTTTATATTAAGTAGTTTTAGGTTTAACCTCCTTTTTTTTGTTCTCTTAGTTTGTTTGTATGTCTGCTCGTTCCATTTTTCCTGTCAGTCGCCCGAAGGTTAACTGGTAGAGATCCCCTCGGGGATAAGTTCGCCTTTGTACGTAAGTTACACTGTTGTTCTGTAATATTATTCTATGTAATTGTTTTATGTGCAATAAAGAGTCATACAACAACTACAACAACAACAACAGATACATAAGAGGCGTTTTCAGAAAAAAAGTGCCTGTTTTGCCTTAGTTGTTTTTAATAATTCCATACAACATCTATGCTAACCGCGTCACAAAACTGACAGTTAAAATGTGGACACTTTAGTTGCTGAAATATCTGGCAAGATTTTAAGTAAACTTTATGAAAAAAAACTTCAAATCTTGCCCAAATTAAATTCTGATCACTTTGAAACAACCACAAAAATATGCGATTTAAAAAGTACAGGGCACACTTTTTTACAAAAACACCCTTTACTCCGTTACATAATTCCCAAACTACCCACTTCCGAGCTTCCCAAAGCCTGTCAGTCATCAATTTCTATTTTCAAATCAACAAAATCGAACAGCGGCACACTGAGCTTCTCATCCAGCGGGTCTTTCTCATTCTCCTTTATAATCTTCTGTTTCTCCTTCTTGGTGCCACTGAGGACTACCGTTTTCACCTTGTCTCCTTCTAGAAAGTGTACTTCTCTGGGTTTTTTTAACGCTTTGATTTCCGCCCGCGTCATGTTGAGATGTTTCAGTTGATGGTGCACCTTGACATACGGTTCCGATTTGAATCGGAGATTACATTCCGGGCAGGGGTACGTCACTCCTTCGTGGCTTTTCATGTGTCGAGCTAAAACGGGTTTACTCTGAAAAAAGAAAATAATTATTTCTTAATCACATCGAGTCGTTCACCTTAGAGCTATCGTTCCCACTATGTCTATGTCGGATGTCAGGCCGAACATTAAAAATTATGTGATGTAACTAAAAATGTATGGTTTTCGTAATTTTTCCTTTATCAATGCTATAAGACGTTGCTTCATACCAAATTTCAAGATTCTGAGTTCACGGGAAGCACCCTGTAGGTTTTGATTCCCTTGCAAGTGTCGAAAATTTGCGGCATAAACGGCTGTATCTTTTGATTGCGTTGGCTTAGAAGTTTGATTTTTTCACAGCTTCAAGGGACAGTAGACCTGAGTAATTGATATAAATTTCAGCTTCATACCTCCACGCGTTCCTGAGAAAAAGGGTCTTGACAGACGGACGGACGGACGGACAGACGGACAACAAAGTGATCCTATAAGGGTTCCGTTTTTTCCTTTTGAGGTACGGAACCCTAATAATAAATTTACAAATAGGACTCACCGCAAATCCCTTACCGCAGTGGCAAAAGTGTGTCTTTTCGGGAGCTATCTTCAGATGATGCAAATTGATGTGGTTCTGTTGAAAAACCAATAGTTATTTGAAGGCAATGTAAAGAAGGGGGCGACCTGAACTAACAAAAAAATACTGATTACAAAATCAACAATATCAACATTGAGCGAGCGCGACAAGACGCGACGTGGACACCTTCGCATTCGCGAACGGGAATTTAAAAAATATTTGTATATTTGTGACATCCCTATTTCAAATTTTATCAAATTATCAGATCAGGCTCATAAAAATAAAAAATAGTGTTTAGAGTACCTGTAGCCTCGTATTAGTCCGGAACACCTGTCCGCAGCGGCAGGCGTGCAGTCGCGCCGCCTGGCGCAAGTGCGACCACTGGATGTGCGCGCGGACCTCGCCCTTGCTGTAGTAGAAGCGCTGGCAGTGGTCGCACTGGTACCTGAGATTAAAACATGTTCTATGTCTAAGCCAAGCTTTCGTGATTCTCACTTATAACTTATAATCTTATAAATTATATCGACAAGCAGGACTTAAGTGGGACGACTAGTAAATACTATTAATATTTTTTCATGCCCCCCCCCCCCTTACTTACTTTTTCAATAAGTACAAAAAAAGCACATTGTGTACGTAAAAGCCTTTTCTTTTAACAACGTCAAAAGATGGAAGTAGAGATGCCACGAATATTCGGCTATTATTCGGTATTCGGCCACTTTTCTTGGTATTCGGTATCCGTGCCCCCCCCCCTGGTACTCCACAGGGTTTTTTTAATTTAATAAAAAAATTAAGTTTAGCCAAAGTTCACACACTTACTTCTTAGTGCGGGTAGAATGCATCCTACTGATGTGCAGCCGGAGCAGCGCGGGCGTCGTGCACGTGCGCTCGCACTGCGGACACTGCACGTGTGTATCGCTGCAACAACATAATAATAGTTATTTAAGTCACAAATGTCACAACTATGCATTAATAATGACTTAAGCATGCATGAAAAATATCGAAATATGTACAACTAGCTTTCCGCCCGCGGCTCCGCCCGCGTGGAACTCGGTTATATTGCGGTATAAAGCACAACTATAAGAATACTTTTCGTTTCAAACGACACATGGCGCCATCGATCTATCATCTATCGATCGGTTATCGATTGATATCGATCTATCATCGATCAATATCGATCTATCAAGCAAACTATGTTTTTGTTTTCCCTCGGGAACATCAATTTTTTCCGGGATAAAAATGTCACTATGTCACTCTCCGTGCCCTATACTCCGTTTTTTTTGGGTTGAGAAATTTAACGGTCACAATTTAAAATTATCTCTGGAATTCATTAGTAAAACTGGAAATGATTTATGCAAATACACTTAACATTGTTTGTTATAATGTT
>BHDV01054217.1:240159-256656 GCA_005406045.1 Adoxophyes honmai | reverse complement strand
CCTCGCCATAATATTATGACAGTGACAATGTCAACCTTGTGACAATTTAGATCTCACAGAAACTTTTGTCAAAAGTGGTAGACCATTTTCTTGGTCGACCGTACAAGACATCACATGGCACATTGCCTTGAAAAGCGATGAAACATTTGTCTCCGACAAGGCCAATAATGAAAATTTTCATGAAATATTTTACAGGGGTTTTGAGACGCGTATACCCGTATATTTACAGTTAATTTCCGGCCAAGCTGAATAACGTCATTGTGGGTCAGGTTAACTGGCTCGATGGTACTCCTAAAACCAACACTATGGCTTAATTAAAAAAACCACTATGTCCTGACCTGTGGTGTGACCGCAGAGCAGACTTGTCATGGAAGACCCTCGTGCAATCGGGCTCGGGACACTCGTGCCTCTGCGTCTTATCGTGCTGCTGGGCCACGTGCTTCTTCAGGTACGCCGGCCGCCTGGCACGAGACAGATACTATTTAATTTTATACTCTGTATATTTTTACAGGGAATTTCAACGGACAAATCCTCACTTATTTTTAAGTAAACCTAAAGTATGGTGATACGATGACATTTGAATTGAGGACATTATAGGCTGAAGCCAAACGAGCGTCATTTAGTGAGTTGTGAGTCGCGTATTATCGGTCACTTATTTTACTTTGAACTTTATTTACAACTCATTTTGCATCGTCATGTGGCACCGATTGCATTTTTGTATGAAACCGAATGAAGCAGAATTTTTGCGGCCGAAATTCTGCTACTCACGACTCACAAAATTACGCTCGTTTGGCCTCGCTCATAACAAACAATACTAACAAAATAGAACATAATGTAGCGACTCCTAGCGCCACCAATCGTCGAGTAGTAGAACTTCTACAAACGTCGTCTACGTCATCGACTGTCAAAACATTCTACATTACGACGTAGCAGACCGCCCGCCATCTACTTGTGTGTATTGGGGCCCTTCTAAACGGGACACATTTTACTGCAATTTATGGCCCGGCAACTATGTGCATCTTGCTTTAGTGTACGAAGAAAGAGCAAGGTAGTAATAGTTGCTGTCCACAAAAATATTACCCGTTTAGAAGGGCCCTTGAGCTTGCCGCAGCCATGCAAAGGTAGCACCCTAGCTTTAACTGTAGCGTCCTAGCGCTACCTATCGCCAAACGGCCGAACTACTCGCTACGGACTTCCACCATGGTATACCCAACTATCAATAATAATCCTACATCTCGCTAACGAAGTTTCGACGTTCGTTTGCATAAATACAAATGCCAACTTCCTCTCTGCGGAGTTCGGTCCCCAGGCATAACATCTGCATGGAGAGAGATCTCTCAATTAGAGTCTTTCCCAGACCCTTGTTGAGCTTGTCGCATCCCATCCCGTGCAAAGGTAGAGCCTCAGCTTGTGATTGTATCCCCACTATACACTTGTACCCAGTGGCGTTCCTAGGCCTAATTGTTAGGGCAAGCAGACTCGATTTTGGGAACGAAAACTTTTTTATTTCAGCTTTTTATGTATGTACTTTTTACTTTACTTTATTTTAAATGACAAACAACATCTACATCAAAGTCAACATCTTTGAAAAACACCGCGGTTGTTTTCAACTCGCGCGTTATGCTTTTAAATACTCTCAGCTGACTGAGTAGGTAGATAAGGCAGTTCCAATTCGTTGTTTAACGAAATTACCAAATGCAAGTGCATGTGATTTTGTGAATTCATACATACACAGGTTGGATTACGGTTTTGTTGAAGAAACGAGCGTTTTTCTCTCAGCAAAGTTTAAAAAATGTAACTTACTGGCGCCGCGCCGTTCCCTCTGCCATTTAAAACTCTTACGCGACATAAATTATCACAAGGAACAATTTCCTCCATTTTCCACAGTATTTACACTAATCTTAATACACAAAATCACGTTACAATATTCAATAATTCAATTAAACTATCGTAACAAAACACTATCAACATTTCGTAGCTAAGAGCCAAGAGAACGCCATTAGATTACTAAATGAAATAAAACTCGGTGTTGCCACAAGGCGGACTGCAAAGCCCTTAAATTTAAACTTCAAAATTTCAATTAAAATCGTAATTCGCGTTTTTTTCAAATATAAATATTATAATATTAATGATATAAAATAAGAATAATTTTATTGTATCTTAAATTGTATTAAATATTTAACGATGATATAAATAAATAACATCTGTCTTAATTGGCAAATTCACAAACAAAAATAATAACATTGGTTAAAGTTCAAAGCTCATGAAGTGCTAAATTCACTTTTACTTAGTTTGAAATTTAAGCGATTAAAGGCCCAATGAAAATACTTAACATGTTACTTAATAAAAAAAATGCTTTTTATTGAAAACGTATTTCGAATTTTACCTACATGACCTTGAAGGATTTCCTACTCTCAGTATTTTCACAATCCTTAGCTATTATAACAATAAATAAACCACATTATTGGATTTCCAAAATCCGAATAGGTACGAAAATACGGATGAATAGTGAAATATGAACAAATACTACCGAAATTTGCCTAAACGGCAACATTCGCAAGGCACTACTAAGACATGGCGTTAAGATGTGTGCGTGTGGCGATCACGCCATTTTGAAATAATTCTGTCGCTGCGGCGACCGCCACGCGAAAAAGCGCCTTAGCGTGGCGTATTTAAAACCTACTTTTGGTAAACTATTTTGAAAAAAACGAAGCCTGGGTTTTATGATTTCATTTAAAACGTCATTTAAACGATTTGATCTTTCATCTGGTGCCTATGTATCGGAAAGAGATGAAATGCGAAAAGCGACGGAGCCCATACAAGCCCACAAAAAGAAAGATTTTATTTTAAATGTTTACGCGCGAATACGGCGCGGCGTGCTGAAATTTAAAGAAACATTTTGATCGCGCTCGGGGTCTTTGACCTCAGGTTCTAGTGAACACGTGAATTTACAAATAAAATGATGGGGAGTTTATAAATGTAAATAGAAGGCAATTTTTCATCATGTCACGATTGTAAGGCAAGCAGTGCTTTTGGGCTTGTATGAAAGTACCGCCACTGCTTGTACCCCGGCCTTATAACATGGCAGGCCGCTGTCTCCTTTTTCTAGTTGAGCTAGTTTCTAGCTGTGTTAGTAGGTCGCTGTCCACTTGTCCTTGTTGGCTTATGGCTATATCCCAGCTTATGGCTATATACCCCGTTACTCACTTGAACCCCCGTCCGCAGTGTGGGCAGGTGAAAGCCAGCCGCGTGTGGTAGCTCATGACGTGGCAAGCCGCCGTTTCTTTGTCCTTGTTTAGCTTGTCACAGCGTGTACATCGGTAGCGGCGGTAATGCCGCAACTTGTGCCGGTATAGGAGTTCCGCGGTGCGGGACCTCAGATGACAAATATCACATTCGAAGTCGCCCATTTCCTGTTAAAAATGCAGATTACGTAAGGACTGTAAATAACAGAATTGGTAAAATAGATATAATATATGTGAGGTATTCTCAAATGAGTGGCACAGAGCACAGGATATGTTACAAAGTTATAACAGTGCTTATCCCATCTCTTAGCCACTTTTAGCGTATTTTTAGGTTTCACGTTAAATAAAAGAAAAATTTTAATAAAATCCATTTCTTGCGTGGATGTCGTAATATGCGACCGAGGAAATAGGTTAACATACATTTTAGGCGACATGCTAGCAACCCCTCACTATCATACCTCTTAAACTCTTAATTTAAATCCTAAATATGCTAGAAGTAGGTACATGTGAAATAATAAGGTTTTGTCCATCTTGTGGCCTCTGCCTACCCCATTTGGGAAAACAGGCGTGTTGCATGTATGTATGTTTATCTCTGTAAGCTGTTGAGTGTTCTGCCTACCACTTTTGGGGGTACAAGTTTTTTCACTCACCGGAGAATGGTTCTTCATATGCAGTATGTAAGCATCCTCTAGCACGAACCCCACGGCGCAGTTTTCGCACGCGTATCGCATGTGCTGCCGACTCTGCCAGATCTCTCTAAACTCTTCCAATCTCTCTTCCTCCGTTATAGTCACCACTTCAATGTACTTTGTCACGTCTTCGGAGTACAGATTTTCCATTTCTGAAAATTAAAAATATGATAGATTTGCCCATGTGGTGTTCGGTTTGGTTAACATCTTGGCACACGAAACTGCCGTGAGACTCATAATGAAAAATATGGATAACTCACGTCTGAAATTAAGTTTAGCTCGACATGTTTCGTGCTATAATAGTTCGTAGGCCTAGCCGTAGCCTTAGCTGATGAGCTAAACACGATTATAGTCCTGTAGTACAGGAGTAATCCATATAACATCCCTCCATTCCTTCCTTAAGAAGTAGAAATAGGTTTAGGTATGCTTTAGGCGACAGGCTAGCAATTTCACACTACTCTGTCTCTTAAGGTACTGAGAAAATAAATAACAGTTTTACTAACTTTTCGCTTTTGTTGTGTAAGTTTTCTTTCCTTCTTCCTTAACCTGAAATAAAGATAGAACTGTTTATTACATCACAATAATAATAAAATCAATAAAAATTAAATTGGTACTGTCTATAGTTCAATCAAACCACAATACGCTCAGCTCAAAAACTACCAAAGCGATTTTGATACAAAGTTTACACCTTTAGTAGGGTGACCGCACCAGTAATGGACAATGACTCTTATTTACTACCCACTAAGGAAAAGTCATTTGTTTTACAACAATCAATTCACAACTCTATGGTCTTTAAATTAGGGATGAAGTGTCCATCACTGGTGCTTGTCAGCTTAAACCGTCCATAACTGGT
The DNA here is from genome assembly GCA_005406045.1 of Adoxophyes honmai. NCBI lineage: Eukaryota > Metazoa > Arthropoda > Insecta > Lepidoptera > Tortricidae > Adoxophyes > Adoxophyes honmai. The sequence goes on along the minus strand of BHDV01054217.1, from coordinate 251,869 downwards.
GCCGTCACCCTATGAAATTTTATTTGGAATAGGTATTTTGGTTTTTAACACACATTTTCAGTTCAAGTTAAGGACAGTATGGCTCTGTTTTTTTTATTTTGTGTTCAAGCTAATGCTGCTCTAGGTACCTTTAATTTTTTCTTCATTTTCTTGGGAACATAGTCTTCATCAGAGTCACTTTGGGTCTTTCTTTTGTATTTTCTAGTTGGTGATGGCTTCAGAGATCGGTAAGCGAGGAGTGGCATTTCCATTTCTTCATCTTTGTCTGGACAGAAGTCACCTTATTTAGTTAAAATCCACCAATATAACAAGCAAAATAATGTAAAAAATTTCAGAAAAATATTTATTGCCATTGCATTAGCATAACTACAAAGCGATTATTATTTTCTGCTTTTTTTTACTTGTTTAAAGTATGTACACTGTTTACCACACACCTCAAACAGACAAACAAAACAACACAGAACATAAAAAAAATAAGTAGAAGTAGCACAGTTTTTGAAATCTAACTTAGCAAAATTTCAAGTAATGGGGGTAAGTTTGCACAAAGCTTTTTCATATTTAAAAATTTTGCCACAGTAAATACATGTTACAGGGCATTCTTCAAGAAGAGCATTACTGGCAACCCTAGCATTGCACAATTAAAAAAAAAATTCTAGAATCACAGCTTACCACTCTCATAATATCCGGGTTCTATTTTGACTGTTACATTCTCTATAGGCTGACCATAATCAGGGTACTCCATGTTGAAATCCAACTCGTCTGGTGGCTCAACTTTAATGTCCACATTGCACTCAATATGTTCGCTTTTAATACCAACAAAAAGGGGATTATCATTGTTTTCATTGGCAGTCATGTTGTTTTGGAAGTTTTCTTGGGCAGCTGAAACTAAATATCCAACATTATAGTATAATATTAAACAAGAAAATAATGCCACAGACACACAATATTTCATGGACAGTAAAAAAACAACAATGTTTTGGATTCAAATTTAATTTCATAGTTATTTTAGTAGATATAAAATAAATAAAAATAAAAAAAACTATAGTTACTTTAAAGTATTATCTTAAACGATGACCGTTTTAATTCATAACACAACATATTATTACCTGCCATAGTAGTTAAAACACGAATTATATCATCAATTCACAATAACACCATAACACAACCCCTAAAATGTTACGTCGTATGTTCGTTTCTCTATTCACACCAAGCTCGCAAACAATTTTAACAATTGTCCAGATTTTGTTTGACAAATGAAGTGTCAATCGATTTGAACTACGCGCAGGCTCTCAGCTATCAAGCCTTTGCCAAAATCAATATCAAAAGAAGGATTTTAAAACTTTTTTATACCTACTTTAAGTGTTTTTTTTTCTGTATAATGCATGCGGAATCAGTGTGGTATTTCAAGCTCAAAACGCCATTTGTTCACAAATTGCTAACAGAATAAAAAATACATAACACTTTACGAATTTGTTTTACTTTGAAATAAGTTTTTACACGTTTATTATTATTTTTATCCCCGCCCCGGTGAAGCCGAGATTTTTTAGTTTTTTTTTTAATTTTACATCTCAGCCGGTTTGTACGTCATTTTCAGATTCTAAGCACTTTTGCCATCTCTTGAAATAATCATAGACAATAGAAATGGCGTATAAACGCGCCAAGTCTTGAATCTTTTTCGGAATAGCTAGTATAGCAGTATTGGACTTTTAGCGAAGAACCTGTTACATTTTTATAATAAATTGAAGCATTTTGTATCTTTGGGTATTAGTTCAATCATAAAGTTAGAAAAATTCCGATTTTGACTCATTTATCATTAACAGGGCTCACGTTATTTTCCGTTTTGATCTTGCTCACTGTGTCATCCTCGTTACAGCGACAGTGGAGTGGTGAGGTGGTCATATAGCCTCCTGCGACCCAACTTTAAACAGGGTACTTCCGGTAAAGACCCAGTGTCTTACTACTAGGACAAAATAAGTGAAGCACTGAAGGCCCAGTACAATAATTGTTCATATCTTGGTAACCACAACGAATATAGGTGTTATATTTTAAGGGTACTTCAATATAGTTTTAGGCTTGCCAGAGAGATCAAAAAAACTAAAAGTTATTTTGTTCTTTATTTATCACATTGGGTCGCTACGTATACTAAAAGGCACAGAGCCAGTCTTAGAAATGCCATAGAAAATGGAAATATAAACCCTTGAGATAACTAAAATCAATGAAATATTACTGTCAATGACATTACCGAATGTTAATTACCTGGTTTTAGTCATCATAATGGAGTCTATAATAAAAACTAAAAAAAATAAAAAATGAACCAAAAACAATCTTCTTTAAAGTGACTGAAAAATAATATTTAGGACTAGTTCAGTCTCTTTTCATGGCCTTAGTCATTAAATGGACCACTATAGTCTAGTGAAATCTCAAATATTGCAAAAAATCTTGCAAATGCAAAAAGATCTTACTCGTTTTATTAGAAATTAGATTGTTGAAGTATCTCAAATACTTTACTATCTTTTAAATCTGTAACATAAGAACTGTGCAAACCTAGACCTAGAAGAAAAATTACGAAAAATATTTAAAATATAAGAAAATAGGTCAGTAATAAATAAGAAAAAAATAAAATAACAAACTCTATAAATGCCTAGCGTACTAGTATTAGTACAAAATAAATGTCACTAAAAAAACATACTGTTATTCACGAAATTACGGTAAAATAATTGTGTTCACTCTAAATTCGGCCCTTTACCTTGAAAAAGAAACAAAATCTGGTTAATTTAACATAAAGATTTCATAGATTTCTATAAGTTCAACTAACCACCTTTCGTTTTACGCGCCTTCGCCTCGACGTTTAATGACAGTAGACCGAAGTAAAACTTCCCCGCTCCTTGAAAGCAGTGCTGCCACAATGCCAAATATATCCAGAGACTAAACGTCAAGTAATACACGACGTAGCGTGTAATTCAAACGCGGTAGATGACGGGAAATATTTTGTTCTAGTACTATCACAGTGGGCCATTGCTCCAAGTCTCTGTTAAAATACTTGGGCTTTCACTGCAAACTGATTTTGTCCTAGTATTATCACTTTGAACCCCAAGAGGATAGACTGTATAGACATAGGTGGTAGGGCATTTTTTGTGCAGCTATGGTTCAATCTATTCGTGACCACGGCAAAATGTCGAGGTAAAAAGAACGTCAATAAATACAGTCAGTGGTAATTATATTCTCTGCTTTTGTTTTTTAACTAATCTAGTTATTTTAACACCATAAACCATAAAGCTTAGACAGCGTTGAAAAAGCGCTATCATTATCATCACAGCTCTGAGCTAGTTTTTAGCGTGGCGTGGCCTCAGAGGCGTGGCCAAGCAAAAGCAGTGTGGTAGATGGGTTAGAACAAAATATTATTATCATCAGCTCTCAAAATATTGAAGTTTGAAACTAAAATGACCGGGTTATATTCAATTTTTTAAGTTCGTTAGGGTATAGATCACTTAGGTAGTTAGGATATTAACTGTGGCTTTTATAATCTTAAAACCACAAGCTAAGCAGTTATATGTCCAGGATTAGAATTTGAAATAAAAAAACAATTTGTAATTCCTTAATTTTATTGCTAAGCCGTTACACATAACTTATTAAAAAATTAGACAAATTTTGATTTTTAAATGACTTAAAGTACAATATACAATACATTATATGACACGTAATCTCAAAATATAAACCACAGTGATTCTATACAATGATAAGGATAACATTTGGTATTTATATTCCCAATACTTATCGTGATATTCACTAATTTCAGGTGGACGCCTTTTAAATGGTTAATTTAAAACGAGAGCAGCAGAATGAGATTGCGGTTATGCGAGTTCCAATTACAAATTTTGAATAAATAGTAGCGTCCACCTGATTTTGGATATACCATTGGTCAGCCATGGTTGGTATGAAGGTTGTATCCACTCTTTATTATTCGACAGTATTATGTTAACATGAAAATACAGCTGTAAATCTCTCAGATAACGTTAATAAACAATGCAAAGAGACTGTTTTAACGCGAACAACCAGAGAGCGCAAGTAGCTGCTAACAGACCACTTTTTTAACTCGACCACGATTTATTATTACATATGCTGAAGATGAGAGTGTTAGCTATATAAAAGCAAAATAAACCTCAGATTCAAACATGGCCGACTAAACTACATAATTATTATGTAATACTAAACTAAATACTTTTTTGCACCAGCAATTTTTATAAAAATATTGACTATCATTATTTTGGAAGATTTTCTTCGTATTCCATGGAAACTTGAAGCACGAGCACGAGAAAAAGAAGAAAAAGTCTGGAATAAATTTTATTGAGATGGCCTCTCCCTTGTGTGCCTTTCAAGGCCTAAATTCCAATTTTATAAAGTTTTCAGCAGGAAGTGTGTGAGACCATTGAAACCAGTTGGTATCCGAATTTCCACGTGCCTTTAGACACATGTTGTTAGCGTTATGTGCTACCCTAATTGTGTGATGGCAAATTGTGGGTAGTTGTGAGCCGGTGTTACTTCTGTGTTCTGTCAAGCATTCGCGCGAGAGCGGTGGCTAACAGTTGCTCCCGACGATGAACTACGAACTGGTACGAAACCGGACATCCTAATTCGATATAAAGAGTTTATACGTTATATTTAGCTATACAATCAGTATCTAAAAGTTGTCATACCAAATACCCGTGCTTCAAGAATCCAAGCTAAGTATATCTTATAAAATATTTTCGTGCAATCATGATTTCGCTTCACAGCTTTCCTTATTCTAAATTGAGTAATGGCGTCACAAAAAAAGTCTTCGACCCATTATACTGCATAGTTTGGGTGTTCGGATATCCCAAATGCTTGAAGCATTTGCCATACAATTAGGCTAACCTTTCAATTGTCAGTGTTCGCCAAATATTCGTGTTTTTATTTTCCCTGGTTGGACAGATGGAACGTCACGTATTTGGCAAACATACTAAACCAAGTGCGGGCATCAGTATACCATTTATCGAAAACCATCGATTTTTTGGTCAATTTAGTAGCTATCGTAATCGCTACAATTGCCACATAATATATCAAAACTTTATAATGGTCTCTACAAATGGAATACTAACGATATCTCAAAACTATAGACCCACAAAAGGACTAGAAAAGTAAGAAGGATAAAATAATTCATAACATACATTTTGTTATAAAAATTGGGTTTCGCCGTTTGAATATTCCAAACAGAAATTAGAATCCCATCAAAAACATTCTGTAAAAAATCTACCCAAGTCTCGTTGAAGCTGCTTGTTTATCTCTAAAAAGTAATGAAATCTAGACATAGTTGTGCCAAATCTAAGGTTCCTTACTGCGATTTCTTTATTATTATAGTTAAAGTTGTGTGCCTTGGCCATTGAACATTTTTTATACGTTAGTGGGTACAAGTCAATTTTGTTAACATGTAATGTTGCAACTACCTTGTTTGTTACGCGAGATAATAGCCCATACTGGTAAGGGTAATTGGTATAAAGTGTTCAACGGCCAAGTCACACAACATTAACTATAATAATAAAGAAATCGCAGTAAGGAACCTTAGACTTGGCACAACTATGTCTAGATTTCATTACTTTTTAGAGATAAACAAGCAGCTTCAACGAGACTTGGGTAGATTTTTTACAGAATGTTTTTGATGGGATTTCACTTCTTTTTGTAGAAACGAGAGCATATACATTAATTATGTTAGATTTTCTTATTTTACACATTTACTTATTTTTGCAAATTATCTTTTTTTTCTTTTTTCCGGTTTTGATCTCGTACAGTAGGAACAGTTTTTTGTATTGCCCATTCGCGGTCCTTAAATTAGAACATGTGTCTCTCTACGCTGGAGTTTTGCAATTACAGTCGATTTTTTTTATGTACCAGAGCAGCTCAGGGTCTTCATCAGATACTTCAGACCTCAGATTTTTGACATCAAATGAAGCGACCCACTAAGTTGAATATTTTTTGTAAAAGAAGTGTGTCGATCTCTATAGTAGTTTGGCTGGGCTCTAGTGTTTTCACCAGGTACTCCAGATCTTCGATAATCCTAGTTTTTACATTTTTCCCTTTATGTAGTCGTTAATCCCTAACCATGTACCAAATTTCAGCTCTCTGAGTTAACGGGAAGTACCAGTTCTATTTTGATGATCATGAGTGAGTGAGTGAGTGAGTGAGTGAGTGAGTGTCGAAAATGCGAAACTTTGCTTTCGCTTAACTTCGGAACGGGATTACCTACAGACTTGAAATTTTGGATTTTAAGTATGTGGTTATAGCTTACTAGATGACGAAAATTTCAGCGTCCTAGTGTTATCCAGAGGTTCTCAAATAGGGGCCTGAAAATGCCGCGAAATGGTTCCAGTAAAGGATGGTACGGCAGTGCTTGCTTTGCGCTCGACTTGGTGGGGGCACTGCCGTGCCCCCTGATATAAGAGTACATTGAAAATCTGACTTTTGATACCATAATGGCAGCCATTTTGAATATTAATTCAGTCTTTTATTACTTTCTATTCTTTTGTCGGTCTATGTCTGAACATTTGTAATGTAATAAAATAACCTGAGTTATTTTTGCTTTTACAAAATTGTTTTTTTAAAGCTAGGTACTCAAGAATAAGCCCCAAGTAAAAACATCATAGGCTATTATTATTTAGTACATATAATATTTATTTATATAAATGTTTGGTACAAAAATCGAACAACACCTATTCGATGTATATTATTTTCAATTCCTTGATAAATAAAAACAGGCCTATTCAAAATATAATAAGTTCTATAGACTGGAAAATAATTTGTAGAACTATACAAATATGAAAATATTAACGTAAAGAAATAAAAAGAAAATATTTCTGATTTAGATAAGTATAATAAGAAAAAGTACATTTGTTAATTTTGATAAATTTTTGTGTAAAGAATGTAAGAAGCAATGATTAATTCATTAAACATGCAAAAGTGCAACGTACCACCTATTAGTTCAACAAGATTTATAAATGCATGTTAGAAAATGCAAACTTTTGAAAAAAAAAACGACATGCAATTATTTTTTTAGTTACTACAAAATACATAAATGAGTTCCGATTAATCTCAATACAAATAAATGTTAAATAACGCCTTTCAGTTCTTTTCTATTTCTAAAGATGGTAAAAACATTTTTTTAATAATACAACAGTCAACAGGCATGAGCAGGATTACCACAAATGTGGACAGTATTTTGTTCACTGTCATACAAGAAATTTTGGTTCGTTACACTGAAGAACAAAACTATTTTTTTACTATTCCATCATTCCTATCTAACCCTTATGTCCCAAATCACTGCTAGCCTCGGAAACTTCGCCCAAACAAAAAAAAACATATACAGACAGAGTATACAGTTCGCCCGCTCAGCAAAAGTCATACACACAGCCTCCCTTTAGTGATTGCTACACTAACTTTTTATATTTTCATTTCCCGTTGGTGTATTAAATAGACCAAGCTTTGAGATGTGACAAATAGCGCGACAACTTTGATATTTCAAGCTTGAAACGGCAGCCACATAGAAAGTAGCTTTAACCGTACAACGGGGGGTTGTATATTTGACACTATTATCAAACGTGACACACTAATCGGTTTAGAAAATTCGACAGTTCGACTAGTGTGTCAGTTAAAAAATATCGACGCTAAGCGGACGACGAACAACTAACGCGTGGACAAGTAACTAACATGCACAGGCCCTGCATCGGTGGGCGAACTAAATTAACTAAACAATAAACAACGATTCAATATATCGCTACTCGAATATTGTTTTGTATAATCACATCTTGTGACAAATGACTGCCAAAGACCGCTCGCGGAGCAGAGAGAAACTCTGGTATCTCTGTCACACGCGTGCAGTAATATTGCCCTCACGCTTGCACAGTGCGACGCATGTGCTCAAGTGCGAGCGTGAGGACAATATTACTGCACGCGTGCGACAGAGATAGATAGCAACGGGTCAACGCTCGTATTTGTTTGTGCTCTGGAATTTCGGCAGTGTAGGTGGTTCTATCTACACGCATTTGGCTTTGTGTATGTTGATTAATGTGTATAGACAAAGCTGTCCCACTGAAAGTTTACATACTTATGCAAAGCATGATTAGGATGATAAAAATGTCGCGTCTTCGTCGATAGCGCGTATTGTGCGGTGAAATTCGTCCGTCAATCATACTGTGACCCTCGACGCTGACATTTGATCGCATCAATCTCAAGAATTTTAGTCTCCATGTCCAAAGTGTTTATACAAAACAATAATTCGGTTGCGTTTTGATAGGCAGGCGACCGTAGCAATTTGACATACATGTTTGTCCTGTCAGGTTTACGCCACCAGTAGTCTTTCGTAAATGTATGACAAGGCAAACGCGGCCTACACATTATGTTCAAAGGTAGAGCGTTACGTTTGCGCTACCGCCAGCGAAGTACCATCGCGAACAGGGATTGTTGAGCCACTTACCTATGTTTGTAACTTGGTCGTGTAATACTAATCCAATAGCTGACATCTAGTTGGTCACATCGGTCATTGATTACACGTCTAAATTGCGAACAGTGACAAGTGGCTCAACAAACGCGGTTCGTGACTGTACGCTAAATCAACTAGATTTCGCGGGCCGTCCGCTTGGCGCGTTGTTAAAGGCTGGTCGTGGAGCACAGCAAAATTTCTCGCTATCTCTGTCGCGTGCAATATTGCCCTCACGCTCGCACTTGAGCACGTGCGTCGCACTGTGCGAGCGTGAGGGCAATATTACTGCACGCGTGCGACAGAGATAGCTGCGAGTCAACGCTGCAATTTCTCTTCGCGATCGGTTTTTAGCGAAAGCCCAAGCCTGAGTACCGGAGGTTCAAATGTGTAAAAACAACCTGCGTTGGTGAATGTGCCATTCGTTAGTATTTTATCCCAAAAGCATGTACTTTTTGCAGCGATTCACCGAGCCGTATTTCACGTCATTACCTCACTCGCCTATTTATTTTTCTCGCAGATAATTAAGCATTTTCCCTCGATCGTTTATTATATTCTCGCTTTAAGTCTCACAGAAGTAACTGCAACTTCGTCATATTTATTTACAGAGTCCAGTTGTAAAACATCACTGCTGCAAAGACAAAGCATTCCAAATAAACTATCGCAGTAAACGCGTCTAGGGTAAAATTCCACATAGATAATGTGACCACAAAAAAAGCCGTGATAGACCAGCGGTTCGAACTGTGGCCTCTCAAGCAGAGGGTTGTGGGTTCAAACCCCGGGCTCGCACCTCTGAATTTTTCGGAATTTATGTACGATATCGAATTTGATATTTATCACGTGCTATTTGGTGAAGGAAAACATCGTGAGGAAACCTACACACAGCGACGAAGTAATTCAACGTTGTGTGTGAAGTTCCCAATCCGCACTGGGCACGCGTGGGAACTATCGCCCAAGCCCTCTCATACTGAGAGGAGGCCTGTGCCTAGCAGTGGGACGTATATAGGCTGATGATGATGATGATGAATGTGACCACAAACAAAATTCACTTCACATGATCAGCTCGGTAAATTGCTTCAAGTACAAAAACTATCGAGATTTTGTTCACGAAAAATCGCAATTAGGTGAAACGCTACAAGAGATTTTTGTTTTTATGGTACGTAACTAAAACGAAATTTTGTGTGTCTAGCTGGCGGCATTCTCGTCGAGAAATTCGACGTAGGTGAAGGGGAAGTGTCCCGTCCGGCCGTTGAGCTCGCCCTCCCATTGCCCGTTTATATTCATTCGAGTCACCTGAAAAAAAAAGTGAACTTTAATGATCACTTATCGATATTGAGGTACTAATACATACATCACGCCTGTATTCCCAAGTTGACTCTATGTTTGAAACCATGACAATTTCACGTTTCACATGCACTTCTAGCATACTTTTCGGTTTTAAGTAGGACGTAGTTTTAGTTTCTTCATACATGCTCGTCGATTTCGGGTACTCTTGACCTGACCTGTTTCTAAAACGTCCGCGATTTGGTCACGGAACGTACGTCTAGGTCTTCCCCTCCCAACACACTAATGAATGTGGATGAAGCAAAAGAGGTATGTCAGGATCGTAGCAAGTGGAACAAAGTGGTCTCTGCCTACCCCTGTGGGAAAGAGGCGTGACGGTATGTATGTATGTATGTAGTTTTAGGCATTCAACTAGCATGTACCCTCGAAATAAATTACTTATAGTTACCTAGATTTAGGATATTTTTAGTCTCACGCACGCGGGATTGGACCGCATGCGTAAACTTTTAAAGTATGTAAAGCGACACATATTCATTTGAATTCTTCTTATATTGATCATTTTTGAACACATCTCTACCGTAGCAACCCGTAGAAAACTGAAACTCAATCCTGCGTGTGATCCACAGCGTAAAAGTTCAAGTAGGTGTCTGTCGTAGCTCGTGGGTTATGCCAATCCCGCGTGAGACTAAAACTCCCTTAAGTCACTTCAATTACTGTTGGATCGTTTTTGCTAAACTACATCCAGGTGACAGGCACAATAGTGACAGGATGCCAGTCAACCTGGCCATCCTAAGTAGCCTCCTACGACATCCACGATAGTAATGGAGAGGTCCTTACCCGGACGATGTCGCCCTCTTCGAGGCGAAGCGCCGTGCGGTCGTAGGCGTTGGGAACGCGCGTTTGCCGCACCCTCGCTAGCGCGGGCAGCGTGCGCTGGAATACAATACAAACTATTAAATATAATTTTAAACAAAAAAAAACCGACTTCAAATTAGCAATATTTTGAAAGTATTCTGTTTACTGAATGTAAAATCTTGACTTCATCAACAAATTACCGAAAACGCCGTACATCTCCATATAAAATTTTAAGAGTTCCCTCGATTTCTCCAAGATTCCATCATCAGATCCTGGTTTCGTGCCAATGGGACCAATTTCGAGTTATACCCTTTCGATTAAAAAAAAATTTTTGAAAATCGGTCCACGGGTCTCCGAGATATCGAGTAACATACACAAAAAAAAAATTACGTCGAATTGAGAACCTCCTCCTGTTTGAAATCGGTTAAAAAGTATCGAGATCTTAGGGTGGACGGATAAAAGAACGATTTAGTCCGTCAGGTAGATAAACAAAAAATATTAAACACTTTTTTCTAACAAACTAAACAATACGATAATACCTACTGCACCAGAAAAGTTTCGCGTGACGTCACTATACGGAGCAATTTTAACCTATACTCCATTTAATTTAAGATTTGAAATTTCAACGGAAAATTTTGATTTTTTTCTCTGGATTTCAAAGGTAAAACTAGATATGATTAATGCAATAACACTCATTACTGTTTGTTATAATGATTTCAATACAAACGATACCAGTATTTACGGCGATGCCTTGTGTTTACTTAAAAATGTGTGAGGTTTTGACAGTTAAGTTTCAAATCTTAAATTAAATGGAGTATAGGCGTGACGTCAAAGACCCCACTCCGCTTATTTGATTATCTATAACTTTGTCGATGTTTAATTATTTGATAAAACAAAAAAACCGGCCAAGCGCGAGTCGGACTCACGCACTGAGGGTTTCCTTACAAACCGATTACAACGCCATCTAGTGACAGATTTTCGAACTAATGATAAATTTTAACTTTTTTAATAAAAAAAAACTACTTGGTAGATTTTGTTCAAACCAATTTTCGTTGATAGTTTTTATGGTAATGTACATCATATATT
>BHDV01054217.1:228597-240144 GCA_005406045.1 Adoxophyes honmai | reverse complement strand
GGGGACACAACTTTTTCAACTTTGGAAGCGTCTGTCGCGCAAAGTATTCACTTTAGAAAAGTATGATGTTAGAAACCTCAATATCATTTTTGAAGAGCGCGTATGGGTTTGATGAAAAAAATTTTTTTGAGTTTCAGTTCCATGTATGGGGAACCCTAAAAAATTTTTTTTTTTTTTAATTTTGTGTCACAATCTTAATGCGGTTCATAGAACACATCTAATCACCAAGTTTTAGTAGTATAGTTCTCATAGTTTTGGAAAAAAGTGGCTGTGACATACAGACGGACGGACGGACAGACAGACAGACATGACGAATCTATAAGGGTTCCGTTTTTTTGCCATTTGGCTACGGAACCCTAAAAAGGCGCTCACTTTTCTGAATAATCTAACTAATCGACTAATTAGAATTAGACATTTTTAACCCAGTCGACAGCCCTATTAGCTCGAAACATGTCAAGCTAATCTAGATGGAAAGACGTACACTCCATCATTTCACTATGATGCATCATCATCATCATTTCACTACCTGCATGTTGGTCCTCGCGGGGTTCTTGTTGCTAGCAGGCGGGCTGGGCGGGTCGCCGATCTGCGTGAGCGCCTCGTTCGGAGGGTACGGCGCCCCGGACGGCTCCAGGATCTGGAAAACAATACAAATGCTGTTCACATACATTCATACATATGTGGGTAATTATTCTTTTTGCTACATGCATTTGTCCTTCGTTGTAACAAGTGTCCCTTTACAATTTTATTTTCATACTAGCTGTGCCCGCGACTCCGTCCGCGTGGATTTCGATTTAACTCTGGCTTCTAATAATTCTGATTCTCGGGCACTGGGCACTGTCTGTTCATTTGTACGAATGAATAATTTGTAGTGGCTGAGTGATCAAGAAAGTGAACTCGAACGCTTCAGAGCAAAATACACAAAACGTAACACAATACGTCTAGTGAAACACGGAACGTGCCATTGGTTACATTTTGGGTGTTTTGCACTTACGTTTTGCTCCGCAGAAAAAAGTTTATTTTGATTATTAAATAAAATTAATTACGATTATTTTGCCATGTGGTGTCGTGATAGAATAACACCTCTGAGCTACATTTCTTCCGTGGATGTCGTAAGAGGTGAATAAGAAAATAGGTTTAGGTATGCTTTAGGCGACAGGCTAGCAACCTGTCACTATTCTAACCCTAATAATAATGCTAGAAGCGGAGCTGCAAAGCGTAATATAGTCATAATCATGATTTTGTCTATGTCACGTTTCGTGTTCTCTGCCTACGCCAGTTGGGAACACAGGCGTGATAGTATGTAAAGTACTATAAAGCTTCTCTGTAGGTACACGATGTTACAACGTGGATTCGGCGGTAATTAAAGCGTAGAGTTTCTAGGGCTGGGACCTCTTGGATGTGCTGCTTCATACGCCCAGGTATTTCACCAAGTTGGTCCACGGCACCTCTTGGTCATGCAGATGGAGCAGAAGAGGTTGGCTCTTCAGTCTCAGGGAAACGTCCTGCGTTATGCTCACGTTCACCAACAGTCTCCATCGGGAAAATCAGCCGGGCAGAGCATCTAGTGTCCTTTGGGGCTTTTTAGTCGCGTGGATGATGTTCATCGACGATGCAAATTAGGCTGCGTCGTCGGCAAAAAGCCCCAGATAGATGTCGCCGATCACCTGGAAGTCGTCGGTGTAGCTGAGCGGCGCTGGTAACGCTGACAGTTTGAATAGCAGCCCCTCATGCCATACCTTGTAGAACGCCTTTTCTATATCCAGCAATACAACCGCTGCTTGTTCCTTCCTATTTTTCATCTCGGCCTGGAAGTGAAGCACTCTCGTTAGCTGCAGGGTTGTGGAGCGCGCTCTTCGGAAGCCGAACTGCTCGGGGTGGGGTACTATGTGTGGTTGCAGATGTTTTAACATCAGCCTTTCGAGCACCTTGGAGGTGGTGCTGAGTAGCACAATCAATCGATGGCTCTCCGGTTTCTATAGATTCTTCCCGGCTTCGGCATCATGATCAATTGATCATCCGACTGAGTTTCCAGGCCGCCAGGAAATGGTTTAAAATTTTGGTCATCGCCTCGGTGATGCATCGCGGTAGATGTCGCAAGCCCATGTTCGGGAACGTGTCGGTGTCGGTGCCAGGTGCTTTCTTCGGGTTGGATCTCTTTAGCATCATTTCTACTTCGTTGGGCGAGAAAATAACCGGGTCGTCATTCGACTCGATGGGTGGGGTATAGTATCTGTTCAGGTGTTCGCTGACTGCTGCTGTGTGCTCGGCGTCGCCCGATGGGTTTGGCTGGAACTGACTCTAGAGGCACTCGGCAAAGATCTCCGCCCTGTTTTCCGCTTTATACCTGAATTGGCCTGAATTCCCATTCTAGCAGTGGTCTCGTTGGCGTCAGTGTTGCGCTCAGCTGATTGCACAGCCGGTCGATGGAGAGGACGTCTCCATCGATTGACGCGATGTTGCTCTCCCAGGCCTTTGTCGCATGTAACTTCAGTTCTTCCTTAGCCTTTTCTACCAGGGCGTTCAGCTGCAGGGCAGGGCATCTGGTCAGCTGCCACTGCCGCCTCGGTCGGCCCTTACGCTGTATGAGATCCTGGATCCGGGTTAGGAGTGGGTTTCTTCTCTCTCTTTCCGGAACCGTGTGCGTAGCTTGACTAAGCGCCTCCTGGATGTTGGCGGTCAGCGGTGTTGGTGGCTTCTTCCACGTCCTCAGTGTATGTGATCAGTCTGGTCTGGGATTTCTCCTCCAGAGCTGCTGAGAATGCTTTCCAGTTGATGCGTCTTCCCTGCCTCATTCCTATTGTGGTTGGCGTGGACTTCAGCGTTAGTAGGACCGGTCTGTGGTTGGATGGTAAGTCAGGGATGGGAGGTAAGTCTCCTGCACCATCTCAGCAGTCACTCCTTAGCTAATTGACTTGCTCCGACTCGCTCGCGATGCAGTAATCAAATGGGCCTGTTTTTCAGGTCCCGAGACTTCGCAATTTATATCTACTGCGGTCTTATGGATCGCCCTTCCGACGGAATGTGTGGTGGTGGAGTGCCAGGCTGGATGTCTGGCGTTGAGATCACCCGCCAGGATGATCTGCATAGGTGCCGTCATCACATCCGCCAGTTCAGCCGCGACGTTGGCCGATGATCCCGCCGGTAGTTCACGGCTCTCCAGTAGGACGTCAACTTCCAAGATGTTCAGGGAGTTCAGTTGTTTGGGTTGGCCGCGGCGAAGCTCGTGGCGCGTTTTATAGTAGTATTAGGTACTTGCCGCCCAGCCTGTGCATATCCAACTTAAAATGAACCCTATTTCGAACATTGTTGCCAGCTCATCTTATGTTGTTTTTTTTCGTGTGTTATCTATTTTTCTTTTCATTTATAAGTTCCATGTTCTCATTTAAGGGACTATAAATTACAAAACTTCAATACTTTCACTTAAGTTTTCGATAAATCAACATGAAATTGTGACGGCGTAGGTATAGTTTGTGGACGCCGTAGCAAATCGCAGATTAAAAGATTTAACTAAAAATAAAGCAGTATTCCAAGACATACAAATATCATTTTTGTAAACACAACAATGACACAAACAGAACAACAGAATTTTTTGACATGACAGCAGATCTGAAATTTTACCATAGAGGAATCCCATCTCAAGGTTTCAAGCACTAATTGATAAATTCTTAAAATGGACGTAACTTTTTTATTTGTGAACCGATTTAAATAAAATATACCCTATATGTTAATCCGAAAAAATGCCTATACATCAGTGAAAACCGCAGCCTTCTACGTTAAGCCGTTTTCGAGATTAGCGCGCACAAACAAACAGACAAACAGACAAACAGACAATAATTCTAAAAACTATTGTTTTGGGTTCTATTACGCTAATAAATAGCCCTAGGAACAGTTTTTCTCGAATATCTTCAATGTACAGACACGGACTTGTTACAGATTTATTATATGTATAGATTGCTTATAATATATATTGCCTATATTAATAATATTATTAAGTCCATGTCCAGAATTAGATTTAAATAATGATAAATAACTTAGCCGTGATAGCCCAGCGGTTCGACATGTGGCCTCTCAAGCAGAGGGTCGTGGGTTCAAACCCCGGGCTCGCACCTCTGAATTTTTCGGAATTTATGTGCGATATCGAATTTGATATTTATCACGAGCTATTCGGTGAAGGAAAACATCGTGAGGAAACCTACACACAGCGACGAAGTAATTCAACGTTATGTGTGAAGTTCCCAGTCCGCACTGGGCCCGCGTGGGAACTATAGCCCAAGCCCTCTCATACTGAGAGGAGGCCTGTGCCCTGCAGTGGGACGTATATAGGCTGATGATGATGATGATGATGAAATAACTTGAGCACGTGACATTGACATTGACTCTATAGACTTCTAGAGTCTAGTCTAGGGCATCGTTTATTAACCTCGCTTCGAGACCCACATTTGGGTCTCGGGCCATATCGAAATGGGTCGCAGGACCCGCGAGACTTTTTGAAAAATAAACCGCAATCACTGCATTTGTTTTTAATGGTTGACTGGGTCGCGGGCTTCTAATATTTTTGAATTTTTAACCGACTTCAAAAAAAGGAGGAGGTTCTCAATTCGACCTAATTTTTTTTTGTGTGTATGTTACTCGATATCTCGGAGACTCGTGAACCGATTTTCAAAAATTTTTTTTAATCGAAAAGGTATAACTCGAAATTGGTCCCATTGGCACGAAACCGGGATCTGATGATGGAATCTTGGAGAAATCGAGGGAACTCTTATAATTTTATATGGAGGTGTACGGCGTTTTTGGTAATTTGTTGATGAAATCAAGAACTTACATTCAGTAAACAGAATACTTTCAAAATATTGCTAATTTGAAGTCGGTTTTTTTTGTTTCAAATTATGGCTTACCCGCTGCACATAGGGTACTGGTATGGAGCCGGCGCGACCTTGCGCGTTTCTTGCCGTCCACCACTGCTCCTCGTCGCGGCCCACCACCATGAGCCGCTCGCCGCGGCGGAACGGCAAGTCGTCTGGGTCCTGGGGAGCAAAAGGTTATGGATATGTCACCGGAAGAGAACAAAATCCATAAGTTTGCAAATTTCCTAGGAAATTTATACGACGTAGGATTCTATACGAGAGACGAAAGAGAGAGAATCGTTTTTGCTAAACTACGTGCAATGCCTTGACTCGTTCTTTACTCACGAGTGAACAAATTTTTCATATGAAAAGCGGGGACAGAATCGGACAGGTTAAATTTTAAACCAAACGCGATTAAAGTAAAATGGCAGCCAGGGATTGGTTTGTTACGTGAAATAATTTTATTTACCGAGATGCTAGGGATCACGATCGCTTTATATTATTTTAATGGTTATACAAAATTTTTGCTTACGTCGCTTGTTTATGCAATTCAAAAGCACCGATAGAATAATCCAACAAACGTTTAAATTTGGTTGATTGCGATAATCTTAGGTACGTTTCTTATAATGTAACATAGTCAAAGCACAGTATCCAGCCAAAAAATTGTCGATTGTTTCGACATTTGTACATGACAATTTAGTGGATTAAACGGACTTTACCCAATGCCGATTCCGAGCGCGTCAGACTGCATTCTTTACTTTATCCCCTCGTTTGTTTTACCCGTTGGCCAGTAAGACACATTGCAAGCGCCGCAAATGTTAATCTTGGTAATATGTCATCACATATTTCCCCCTAGCGATGACGGCACACAAATTCACCCGTTGCTAATGTAATTATATTTACGAGGAAACGCTATTCGTTTCTCCGCAAATGAGTTAGTTAGCTTTGTGGTTTCGCCTTGAAAAAACCTTCAGTAATAGAGATTGGAAAGACATAACGCCCATAAGTTTACAGGGTATTTATTAGAGCATTTCAAGACACTTTTCTGTAAAAATGTAAGCATATTCTGGTTCAGTCGTTTAGTTATCTATTAGAGAAACAGGAACTCTAACAAATAGGCGAAATCGACATCAAAAACCTGGAGCAGATTCCTATTAAACGCAGCCAGATGAATGAGACGATTGAGATGCTCGAATAATCTTACTAGCTACTATCATTCTCCTATCTCTAGAAAGCTATCCAAAGATTGAGCATTGGGACCGGCTGTTAATTTGTGTGGTTTTTAACCCCCGACGCAAAAACGACGGGGTGTTATAAGTTTGACATGTGTGTGTGTGTGTGTGTGTGTGTGTGTGTGTGTGTGTGTGTGTAAATGTGTATGTATCTGTCTGTGGCATCGTAGCTCCCAAACGGATGAATCGATTTTGATGCGGTTTTTTGTGTTCGAAAGCTATAACCGTCGAGAGTGTTCTTAGCTATGTTTGGTGGAAATCGGTTCAGATCTTCAAGGTCATCAGGTCATTTGTTAGGTGTGATGAGAATGTTACACGTTCAGTAAAGCCATCGAGTTGGGGCTCGTCGGGGGTTTTTTTAATTTATAATTAATGTTTAAGAGAGTATTTTTATAAAGGGTGTTTAAACGTGTGTAAACGTCATAGCGACATTGCATTGCTCGTCAAGGAATTTTTTATTACGTTTAATAATAATGTAAATATCAAATTAGACAATTTAATGTATGTTAAGGGTACTAGACAACGGATAAACTTTCTTATTAAACATACAAGACTCTACAAACATTCGTAATCAAATCATCATACAATCATCTGCCCGACCGAGAATCGAACCCGGGACCTTAAACCGGCTATCCGGCCGTCAAAATATATTGCGATAATGTTCTACGGTAATTCTAAAATCAATTAAAAAGAAGTAAAACACTCACAAACTTTCGCCTCTTTGATAATAGCGTGATTAGTCGCAATGACTACATTTTCTATAGCCGGAAGCTATGTGAAAACCTACTACGAAACGATTTATTTCGGTATTATTGGCTCCGAAACACTCCCTTCCCGTAATCCCAAACACATGTCTCTATTTCCTACACGACCTACATTCCCAGTAAGACGACTCCCCAATCTCACCGCGTATCTCCAGCATTACCAGGCTATTATTAGTCGCGACCGGAATATAGGTGCTGAGTAACGCAACTAATCATTTTTCTATTCTCAATTTGCGACACGTGTCCGGGTTGTGAGTTCAGATTCCTGAACGGCAGCTATCTAACGCTTGGAATGGCATAGTCTTGATGGAGGAAGGCGATAGTGATCCCAAGCGGCCTGCTGTAATGGTTTCGTGTAACAAACGTATCCCCAACTGTCATTTTGTTTGCGCAAAATAATGGTAAATCATTCGTCCTGGACATGGGATTCGACTGTCATGACTCTATTCGACACCACACACATACACACATCACACCTGTGTTCCCAAATGAAGATAATTAAAAAAAGATTGTAAATGTATTTTTCCCTTAGTTTGACAAACAAAAAAATAACGAGGATACATTGCTCAAAAAATTGAGTCACTAAACCCGGAAGTTTGACCCTTTGTCGATTAGATCAACCAAAAAATACGTGTCCCATTTTTTTCTATAATCAAACTGACGGACTAAATAAACGATATTGTAACCCAGTCGTTCTTATTATCAAGTTGGGAATGTAAACAAAATATGACGCGGACCCATACGGTTTGGGAATCGAATATGTACGATACGGCCGAAACAATTAACCTGAAATGTACGGTAGGCCAAGAAAGTTGTCTACCACTTTTGACAAAAGTTTCTGTGGGTCAAATTATCACTAAGGTTGACTTTTCTAACGGAGTGTAAGAGATGCACAACTATGACGTATCAAATTTGACACATTACGTGACGCAAATACATTAATGACAAAAAAAATCTTGTTATTTCACGAGGTTCAAATGAACATCACTCTTATGGGGGTAGACCACTTTTTTGGCGGAATGTAGCAACAGCGGTCGTGATACTCACGTTGCCGAAGAAGTCAAACTTCGCGACGACGACCTCCAACACTTGGTGCTGCGGCGCAGACTTGACGCTGGCCTGGGGCAGCGGCCGCACGAGCGGCGTCGTGTCCAGATAGTGCAGCCGGTAGAACGACAGGAGCGCCGGCATGTCCGCGAACAGCTGGTCGCCGATGCGGAAGCGCGTGGAGCCGTCCGCGGAGACCACGCGGTTTATTATGTAGTGGGAGACGCGGTCGTCTTCTCTGTTGAACGGTACATTTTGAAGGTACGCCCGGGGTTCTCTCAACCTTAAGTAACCGGTCACAGCTACAAACGCCACCATGAGAAGCTAGACGCAACTACAAGAGTAGTTGAAGTGCCAACCACTTGTTTAGTTCAGACAGCCGTTTAGTGGCCGGTGCGAGACAAGAAGCGAGCTGCGACGGTTGTAGCATATGGCGGCTACCAGCGTCAATCGTGTGCGGCGAGTCCATATAAAATGTTGAAAACTACAGGAGATGTGCCGGTGGCGGCGTTTTGTGATTGTGGCCGGTGACCCGGGAGCCCTAAAGCCTCCGGCTGACAGGCGCGAGTCGTTCGCGTGGCGTGCTCTTCTCGGGCCCTTTTCGTGAGGTCACGCTAACAACGCGAGGGTTCATCGCGGCCCGTTAGCGCTAGCATCCCGTACGCATCGCTTTCAGCGCACTCAGGGTTGCTGGCGTGAAGCGCGCGGTGATGGCAGGGCATTCATTGGTCACGATGATCGCGTGACGCGTTAGCGCCCCGCGAACGCCAAGCGGACAACCCACGCCTGTGACGGAGGCTTGACTGATAGGGGAAAGGAACAGCTGCACTAGTTCCCAGTAGGTAATTAACGTGGCAAAACTAAGGCTGCCTGTCCACTGGTGCGGAGCGGTGAGCGAGATGAAAATCCACCAATAGAATTGCATAAAATCTCCGCTCCTCTTGAGTGGATGCACTTCGATTGGTGGATTTTTACCTCGCTCACCACTCCCCTGCCTCGCTCCATCCCATTGGACAGGCAGGTCAACGGGAGTTGCGCATTGCCTTCTTCAATCTTGCCAAGTTAGTTTTCTCCTGGGCTTGGGATCAGGACTAACCTGACACAGAGGACATAGTCCCCGTGTATTGTCTTGGAGTCTCTCACGAGGAAGACCCCGCTCTCCGTCTCGCTGAGGAGCAGCCGCGTCGCCTCCGGCCGGGACAGCCCGCCGAAGTACCAGCTGCAACAGACGAGAGGCATGGTATAGTCGGGGGAAGCTAGAAGGGCTAGCTTGACCAGAGACTATGCGCCAGTGTTCAGAGAAGACCAAATGGATAAGTTCACAGGCAAAAGATGGAGGCATTCAATTGAGTTATTGAGGAAACGTGAGGAATGTAATGAGGACCTTGAAGTATCAGTTTTATAGTCTCAAACATGCCGTAAACACTACCCCATTTCTTCGACGGATTTCGTAATGGGTTTGGGCGACAGGCTAGCAACCTGTCACTGTTATACCTCTTCCATCTGTTTTTAAACCTGAAATTATACGTAGTGCCTATTCGCAAAACAACTTGGCACGATCTCAGAGAGAGAGAGTTAGTCGGACAGCGACTTTTTCAGGTATAAATCGTTCTGTCTAGCTTGCCGGAGACTATACAAAATGTGCCATGGTCATGGTTTGTCCACGCAACGTTTTGCGTGCCTACCTTTAGATAATACAGACGTGATGCATGTTTCAAGGAAAACCACGATGATCAAGTTTGTTTATTTCCTATTTATATTAAGTTTCCTATCATCTATTGGTTGGTAGGTTACTAAAACAGTGGGAATCTGCGCGGAAGATATTTCTGAGGCAACGAAAACGGAACGGCTTGTTTTTGTCCAAGGCTGAAAAAGTTAGCAAATTGGCGGTTTTTGCGTTACCGCTTTTTGTGATTAGACGCAATTAAGGATTGTTAAGAGCTCGCATTGAGATGATACCATCAAGAAACCATTGTTTGACAACTGAGCTAAGATCTTGACGGCTCTCAGCAGGGACTTAAGGCTAGTAACATCTAATTGTCATGGTCGTATGCCATTAATTCATATGCATAATAAATGACCAGTTACACGAAACGGGTGGCATCGGACTGAGCAAAAACTAAGCTGAAACCGAGCGATTATGCGGCTTGTCTGTAGGGTTGCTTTTCCGAGGCGAATTCGTCGCGATTTTCTCGAACGAATTTCGCTCTGGAGTTTGCGTGTTGACTGGACGGTCGGGACGTAATAAGGCACCCCTAGTATCTCGACTCACGCGCAATACGCGCTAAACAAGCGCGAGTCGAGCGTCTAGCGTAGTGCGCGCGATTTATGCGCGAGTTTTGAATTCGCGCGATGCATGTGGTCGCGATGTATTGGTGCCTAGTATCTCACTAATGATAACCATAATGATAGCATGGCAACACTCGTTAGAGGCTACTCCTCCTTTTCTGTCGTCTCTAGTTAGACAGAGACAGGTCTATCTCGCACGCATCTCTTCTCGCGTCTTGCTGAGCTAAGCTGGCTACTACCCCAAGCCTGAAACGTTGAAGTCGCGCGGCTGTCGCGCTGCTTAAACATGTATGAACACGAGACTTAGTAGCACTACAGTCGCGCGACAAGAACGCGTGTACAGTCACGGACTTTAATTCATGAGTCATGAGCCACCATGGAACCTATTCCCAATAAACGTCATAGTGACATTCCATTAATTATTAAGGGAAATGGTAATGTTTTTTCTTTGAAAAGGTTCTATGGTGGCTCATGAATTAAAGTCCTTGACCGTACGTGAAAGCGCTTTAAACCACAGAGAGTGAAGTGAATACCGAGTTAAGATACGCCTTCACAGAGTTCCGTGTTTGCAGAGCTATAATCACAACTAACAATTAGTTAACGACCAGCGTAATCGACAGTCACTTTCACAATTTAAGACCTATAGTACTTATCAAATAATTTATTCACAAACCGACATAATTTTCCATAACCTACCACAATATCACGACGCGGGCACGAAGCACTTAGTCAAGATTAAACTAATTAAAAAAACATCGTTTCCGATAAAAACGAAAGTGCATTACTTGGGTTGCATAATGCGAATCCAGATAACGCAGCGGTAAAGTCATTTTCACATAACTTTCTCTCCCGCCGTTTGTTTGGCTAGCGTGACATAGGCACGTATTTCAAAGACGTCAAGTTTTGCTGCGATTCTCACATGATGAATAGTATGACAAGAGAGACTTGTTACCTTGCCCGAGCCGCTCAAATTTTCAAAATCTCTTCTTCGACTCCATCGGACCAATTGATTCTGACCCACCATAGAGCCTATTTACAGTGAACGCCGCAGTGACATTGCATTGCTTGACTAAGGAGATTATTACGCTTATTGTGACAGAATGAATTCGCATGAATATCACCCCTGTATCCCCTAAAGGCCCTTACGGAGTAGGTAGAGCACACGAAATGTTGGCTAGTCAAAACCATGACTGTTTCGTAGGCACTTTTAGCAAAACTTTAGGTTGAAACGTTGACATTCCCGTGGGGTGTCGGGTTTAAAGTAACACGTCTTCATTTCTTTGTGGATGTCGTAAGAGGCCACCTGTGCTACTAAGCCTACTTACTGTTCACTGCACGGGCGTAGCCAGGATTTAGTTTGGGGGGGGG
>BHDV01054217.1:217396-228510 GCA_005406045.1 Adoxophyes honmai | reverse complement strand
CCCATGGTTCACTGTCTAACTAGAGACGTCAGAAAATGACAGTCTATCCCGCGCTCGAGTCTTCTCGCGGGTGTTCGTCGAACATTCGTCGAATCTGCGTGCAAGTAAAGCATGTCACAGACTAAGCAGATACGATAATATTTTATCTGCGTATAAATGCCATCTTTCCATGTCGGGGCTAACTGATGACGGTAAAATATAAGTTATCTGCGGTGTGTGTTAGCTCATTGAATCGTATAGGGAGCGATGCCAGAAATCCGTTCAGATACGATTATCTGCTTAGTGTGACACGCGGCTATTGTTTACACGTTAACCCGTGTTTACGTCTGGGCGGCAGTTAACCCGTCTCCACTATCTGGGCCGGTCGTAAACCGCTCGGAGTTAACCGGCGGGTTAACTGGAAGCAGTTCACTTTTATGGGGACGTCGGAAGTTCGCGGATCGTTGGTCGGTGACCCGGATTTGTTAGTTGTTCCTGTTTAGATAAGTTTTCTGTTAAAAATTACATTAAACACGTAGCTTTACTTTATGTTATAGAGGGTATAGTCAACACACACGCGGAGATTGTTCTGTATAACATAATTTGGATTTTAGGATAGTCAAGCATGTATGACGAGAGGGATGAATGTGAGTGAAAGAAGTATGTTAGAATAAAAGCAAATGGAACTCTGTTGTCTCTGCCTACCCTGCAGTCCATAAGGTGTGATGTTTGTGTTTGTTATGTATGAAATTTTGGGAAGGATCAGACAGGGGACCTAGAACAAATGACATTAGATCATGGATGGCACAGACTACAATATTATCATCTATTATTGTTTCCCTGTACAATGATATACATAATTTTCTGCTAAATATCATTGACTTGTAATACCACATTTATATTTACTAATTGGGCATGTTTAACCAGTTAATAATCCCTCAAAGCTTTTAAGTCACTTGCTATTAATTGATATAAATTATTTATATCAGTTTTGTGACTGACTGCACTTCTCAAGTGAACTTTATTTTTAGACAACACAGTGAGCTAAATGGCCGTCATAACAATAAAATTTATTAAGCACACAAATTATTGTTTTAAGGCAACTTTTATATCATACAGAGGTACCAACAGTATGAATTGTTTTAATTGTTTTTGAACAAAGCCATTGTATTGTGTTTATTATAATTAGTTGTTCTCTATGAAGCTGCTTGCCTACAACACATAAAAATTTGAGAAATACCTACTAAGTTTTATTTAGAATGAAGTTTATTCCATGAATAATAAGGTTTTTATATCAGTGAGCTATTTTAAACTGAGAATCCAAGGACACAATAGGACACAATGGCTTTGTTGAAAGTTGCAAAGGTAGACCAGTTAAAAAAAATCTAATAAAAAACCACATTGTGTATGTTGTACAATATAATAAATAAAAAACAGTTGGTACCTATATTTGAGACAGCTAGTCAGTCTCTCCAATTAATGGTTACAGTGGCTAAATGATGAACAATGGCCTGTGGTGCAAAAATCCTGGTTTGTGACTACATTACCTATCATTGGTATTTCCTTTTTTGTATGATAAACAGTTTTCCAAGGAGAATGAAAAAAATATTCCATTCAAGTTTTCAAATTACAAATTTTACAACAAAATTTTGCGGGCAGAGAATTTTGTGCTTGTCGAAGCAGTGTCTGACCATTTTTTCCCCTAAATTCCCTATGATGCTGACATAACAAAACATTGTTCAAAGTGTGTCAAAAGTAAGATTTAAAAAATGTGTGATCAATTTTTATCCTGGAAAACTGCACTTTTTTAAACAAAGTGACCAATTAATCTGTAAAACGATCATTCATATAAAACAGAGGCACACTACCAGTAACATGTTATTATTAACATAGTATTAAGTACATTTTTTATCTGGGGTGGTGATAAACAAATTTACACAGAATTGGGGCCAATCTATGGGAAGGAAAAATATTTGTTTATTTATATTTAACCTAACATTTTGCTTAGGGTTCATTAAAACAAAATTGCATAATGCCTTATTAACTAATTTGACTAAATTTCAAATGGCCATGATCCCATAATGCCTAAATATTGAATTGACGCATTATGAAATTGAACGAAAGTTTTAATGACATTGACGAAAAACTTCCAATTCCCAAAACAACTTAATATTGATATGTACATTTCCTTCAAACACCGAAAAGGCAAAATGACACAGTCTCAAAATACCAACTTTTTATACAAGCTTTTATTCAGTGTAACTGTCATGATAACTGTTTAGGGGTGTAGGTATAATATAGAAAAACTTCCTTGTTAAACTATATAATAATAATAATAAGCCTTTATTGCTGTAAATTAAACATGCATAACATAACAATAATGGTAATTTACAAATTATGCGATCTTGGAAGCATCTAAATATATATTTATTTTTGGTAAATTACATCGGCAACCGGTTTTTCTTCTACAGCTTGTCCTTCAACAAAGGCCTCCTCTAAAGCTTGCCAATAACATGGATATGGCTTGTCATCATAGTAGATTTGTTTAGGTAGTTAAAACAATGTAAACAATCTTGACATGTCTTTTTATTGAAATACACAGTCTAAAAATGAAAATCGTTACACTATACAATTCAATTATGAAAGTAAATGATTTTATCATACCTAAATTGTAAAATGTAAAGATTTTGATTTATAAAGTGTATGTTTAAATAAAAAGACACATCAAAATTGTTTATATTGTTTTAACTACCTAAACAAATCTACTATAGGAAATAAGACACTTATTGGTAAAAAGACTACCTTAAGTAATGATAGTCAAATAGTAGATTACATCATTGTTTAAGTTTATAACAAAATGGCAACATCATTGCCAACTTCACATAAATTTAGATGAGAATGATATTTTTTGTTAATAATATTTTTGGAAAGCATTCCATCGGCTAGTATTGTACCAATTCCTGTGGTTTTGTTTGTGTCTCTACTGTTCACATGACAAAGTTTAAATAACATTGTGTGGGTAATAGCTTTTTAGGCCTTAAATTAAGTATTTTCTTTGGTATATTTCCAACTACTAAAAATTTGTGAAACATCACTCAGTTGCCTTTCAATTTAATACTTTTGTATTATTTCTTCTCACCAAAAACAAGAGACTACAGCACTCGAATAATCACCCTCAAAGAGTGTTTTTTTTATAAACAACCTCCTATAAGTTTACTGCCCTACTTCAACAACTGTTTAACCAATTACAACCTGCTTTTCTTGCTAGCAACGAGATAATTCCACCAATTAAAGCATTCCAATCCCGTCAAATAAGAGAAATAATCACACCTGCTCAATCTACAAATTAGCCCAATAACCTGTTGGATTACTGTAACCATCCCATGCTCCACATAATTAGGTTCTATGTATGCGTACCTGGACATGTCATTCTGATCGAACGAGGCACCAATCGCTGGATTCGCCATGCCAAGGTCGAATTCAGTCCCAAATACTTCACAACCCCATCAAATCAAACCAAACCGGAACAAAACCTCAGTCCATCACTCGCACGGGCCCTCGGGCTGTCCGCCGCCACATTCAGATAAGAATTACAACTTTCACATGTACTTTTATCACTAATTTACAAGTCCCACAACCCCAATCACAGGCAATTAGGATTTGTTGTTGCACTTTCTGATCGTGTCATCACTTTACAATGTTCACGTCGGAACACATGTTTCCGCATTCATACCGGGCTGACTGAGCGCCGTGGTTAACGCGCACACCTCTGTTATATTCTTTTGGACGTATAAACAAATAAGTCTATAATTAAATTGGAATTAAAAATATCTTCCACGGAGTCACACACGCGAAGATTCGCTGATGAACCATAGATATTTGTAATATTTTTGATTTTTGTTTGATTGACGCATAATCTTCTACTTTTCTCTAGTCTATGCTTGAAGGTCTATGAGTTGGAAAAGTATTTTTGTAGTTGATTTTAGAACAATTCATTTTATTTTATTTCGCAGTTTAGTAGTTGCTTTGACTACTTGAAAATACCTAAATTTAAATGTAATTATTTTCCAAGTGGCAACATCTATTTCATTACACATCATCTTCGAAATTCTAGTCTATGGTTTGTGTCCATTGTTTTTCTACAATGTTATTTTTCTGACTGCTGCTGGTGGACGATAAATTTGGTCTCGCGGAGTTGTGTGTGGGTTTGTGCTGGTGTTCGTGTTCGATATTGTGATTTATTAGTAATAGATCACGAAGATGTCGTCACCGAGCGCTGGGAAACGTCGGATGGACACAGATGTCATCAAACTGTATCCTTTCTTTGTTATCGTCATTACTAGCCACCCTACTGCGTTCGAGGGCCTCCATGTAAATAACTAGCTGAAGGGCCATCAGCTGATTGTCACAGCCCCTTTTTAAAATCGATATGGACATTGTATGTGTTCAGTTTTCGTGCTTTAATCCCAATATAAATGATATGGAAGGCTTTCGCTACTTGCTAGTTGGGTTTGATGGGACCTTTGGCTATTTATCTTCAAATGAACGTGCTGTCTTTGTGTGGCTCCGTGGGCCTACGTATCTATATATAACACGTTGATAAACACGTACATTACTACGGGCGCGCGTTCACGGTGCTCTTCCGTGTGTTAGATTGTGATATTGTATTTCGTAATTCATTATGTAGGCCACGGTCTTAGTTGCGCATATTTTTTCACCGTGCGTTACGGTCGTATGCCCGAACGGATATTAAAGATGGTCTAGGTATCTAGTCGTAGTGTATCAGTTAAATTCTAATTGGATTCAATTAATGGCTTGAAAGTCAAATATTTATTTAAATTTGTAGTCAGTTGATGGCTGTATGCCTACCTGCCTTTGTCAACAGATCTTTTCAATATTGACAGGTCAATTTAAAAAAACGAGATCTTGTCTATCCCAGGGTAATGACCTTGCAGTTGTTTGATTAATATGGGGGAATGTGTAGTTTTATCGAATAATTGGGGTCACCTACAAGTTCATTGTCTTGGTGTTTTGCCAAACAAAGGAATAAAATTAAATCATACTCAGATACAACATACCTACATGAAAATAGTTTTATTCTTATTCTCTTAGTGTTTACAAGGCTTGCTGCGATAGTTTTAGTACCAATTTTTTTTATAAAGAATTCATTCATTTTGCTAATTGGATTTGAAAGGAATAACATATAGTTAAAAACCGGTTATGCAATAATTGAGTGCATTTGTTAATTTTGTTTTATAAGACGAGAGTTCTAGAAAGCTAAGTGAAAGTAAAAAAAAAATGTAAAACCTTTTTGTCCACTTAACACTTTGCTGTAGGTTGGTAATGCAATCAGATGTTCTCACCTGAATAAAACTGGGGCAACAAGATAAATTTGTCAACATCTATTATGATTACTCATAATATTTATTGAACATGAAATTGGATAATGCCTTGAGCATTGTTACTATGTACTTTCTTCACTTATGTAGTTATTGTCACATAAACATCCAAAAATCCACTTATAAAAAGGTGCTTTAATTAATACAGATTACAGCACATTATGTAAATATTATTTTCAGAACTTGTCAGACACACTACTTTGTGCATTAATTTGTGTTAGTGTGACATGTATTTTTTAAACACCTACCTACCATTAACAAAGTATTGACATTTAATAGTTTTCTAAGATATTCTAGATAAATGAAAAAATACAGGACATCAAAAGATAGCAAATACTTAAAGCTTCAAGTTTTTGCCTCATTTAACCCTTCGTATGCGGCGCAGTCGAATTTTTCTATGTATTTGTATTGAACAGATCTGCTCCTAAGCATATGAGAGCCTAATGAACATTTGACGCAATATCTTTGGCACCACAAATTTAAATCCCTAACTTTGATTTGCGCATTTTTTTTTGTTACGCCTAAAATACCAAAATTCATGGTGAAATAATGGCAACTGCGATTATCAGCTTATCACGCAAACATCTTCGTTTTGACAAATTTGAGCTTATTATAAGAAACAGAGTGCACCAGTGTATTACGCGTATATGAAGTTCCGACCTCTTAAACCTGTACCCAGATCTCCGATTTTTCTTAATCGTTTGTCTTCATTCCATTAGAGCAGTGGCCTTGCGTAGAAACACGTACCTACCATGGCACCAGGCCATGGGCTGTGAGGTCTTTATACAGCCCTCGAATGTCAAATGTAACAAAGGAAACTGTTATTGTGCCGTCATGCGTTTAAAACGCGGCAGTCGCCAATAAAGGGTCCATTTTGTCGATTTAAAAAATTAAGGATGCACAGTATTGGGATAGAAACTTGGGACAAAAGAAAACCCTAGACTCGTCAGCTTCCGATGTGAGAAAGTACAAAATCACTTGTTTGCTGTTTGTTATTTATATTAGTCGTTAGAGCTTACGGCTCTTACGTTTACTAAAAATTCTTGGCTTTGCAAAGGATTTCGTTACGTCTAAAGGAACCGATAACCTCAAAGTTTCAAACAACTAGCAAGTTAGTTTCTTGACCTGTATTTGGGTGCTGAGTATCTAGCATTAGGCGGCACCTAAGCGGTCCAGCATTGCCAATAATGTCAGCAAAAAATGTAAGTAGATAGGTTGAAGAAAAAAAAAATCGCAATCGCATAGGCGTAGTTTTTTTACTGTGCCACTAACCACCTGCACCTACTTGTTACAAAGTAATCTGAATCTACAAGAATCCGCGGCTCTATCTACGTGTATACCAATAAAGAAACACTTTCTAGCAACGCGCTCGGTTCCAACCGCGTTTGCCTACTTTGTCTAGTCATTGTTTACTATTAAAAAAACATCGAGTCGATTCTATTCCGTGATCGGGTTCGATCGACAAGAAAAAGTTAAATATCTACTTGTACTTGCGCTGATTATGTTTAGGTATTCTAGTTTTGCAAGTGATCGTTTATTACTCCGATCGTAAAAGTAATTAAGAGGGCGCACACATTTTTTACGAACGTAATTATCAGATCTGGCGGGGAAGAGAAATTCAGGGGCAGGGCAGGGGTAAGAGGCACCACAGACCATAACTCGTCGAGTTATGAGTGATTATGGTCTGTAGAGCCCTCTTATCCCTGCGTTTCTCTTCCCCCACCTGACCTTAGTGGTTTTGGACCAATGTTTAAAAAATCGTGAAAAATAAATTAACTCATATTTAGCCATGAAAAAAATATGGTTAGACTAAACATATTCTGTAAATTCACAATAAAATTGTTTCATTTGTAATTATAATAAAATCAATGAGAAAAAAAATAAAGTAATAGTTCAACTTTGAAATTATGTACAATGATATTTGAATAATAAAAACCAATAATTTGATGCATGTCTCTCCGTTAATCCCCAGTAGACTATATTGTCTATCAGATAATAACTAGTTTATATCGTTTATGGTAAATTTTAATGGAAAATTTTCAAGTGAAAGACAGCTCTGACGCGTATTTTTGTGAAAACCCTTCAACAAATTGGCTAAGTAAAAGAAATCTGTGTTGCTAATAAAATATTTCTTTCCGTTAATCCCTAGAAAAAGAGTTGATTTATATGTTACAGTAGTTTTTCTTTAAAAACTTAAGGATTTATAGCTTTCTAAAGCATTTGAAAATCATCAAAATCACCGAATTTTGTGTGCACCCTCTTAACCTTATTGACCTAATTTAAATAGCAATTAACCGAAAATGTATTGTCATTAACACAGTTTTGTTTACATCGTATTAATCTTACTGATACTAGACAAGAGTCCCTACGTAGTTGATCCACTGCTTAACCGATAACTCAATGACTTGTTTAATAAATAGCGTAAACCTTATAAGCGTCTTTTAATTTATACGAAGTGAGACGCACGTGGAATAAATGAATGTTTTGGTGACGAATTATAAAAACATGGAACCATTAGTCATCAAGTGTATTGCGAACTACGAAACACGTGAATGGCAACTAAATACGCTTTAATATGCATCTGGTTACCCGCCTGGTAAAGTGAGCATTATGTTACCTCTATGCTTCACAATGCCTTTGTTTAATTACCGCAAATCAGAGCCAATAACCCAGACATATCGATTTTTAACCGCAACCATTATGAGCATATCGTCTACGTACACTGTACAGCCAAAACTGCCAGTACCTAGAGCCAGTCTAGACGAATAATACGTTGAATACTTTATTTTTATCTATGGTCTGCTTTTACAAGATGTTCGAAAATCAAATGAACACGCACTGCTGACGCGCCAATTTAAAAACAATAAGATTCTTTGCCGTAACTCTACTTTGTGGCACGCATTCCTTTGCTATTGTTAAATTGTCAACCAATAGCGAAAAACTGTAATTATTTCATACGTTTTACTTTTATTAAGTTGTTTACGAGATGATATGAAATTTGAACGATTGACGAAACAGAGATGATTAGTTGGTATATCGAAGATATTTATATATTTTCTTGTTATATTATCATACACGTTTTCTCTCACCTTTTTACATGACATACCTAATTATTATCGGCCAGACATCTAATACAGAGATTTCTCACCGCTATCAGGTCATCCCGCTATCGCGTCCATGATAGCGACACACCAAACAAGCCCTATCTTATCAGCGCTTCCTTACAACTGTCCGTGTGTCGTGACTAATATAATTTGTAAACCGGTACACCTATCTTCGGGTTTAAAAATAAACCTAGTTTTTTTAGACTTGGCTTTAGGTGTTAACACTACCGTGCACGCTAATGACAGTATGTCCTTAATCAGGCCAGTTTTTTTTAACGACCGATGGGTTTTTGTTTTAAAGTCCAATTGCGATAGCTTATAATAATAAGTTAAATTTTGATCCGTTATTATGCCTACCCCATTTTTGGAATACAGTAGGCGTGAGACATATTATGTATGTGTGTATGTCGTATTTACGATTAGGTTTGTTTGATTCTAAAGGTGATGTTTGAAGTGTATTTTTCTTGTCATGTGTAATGTATTATTTCCTTAACGCATGACCACAGCATTGAAAGCAAGCACGAGGTGACCATATTAGGGGGGCTGAACGAGTTCTGCGTGAAATTCTTTGGCCCTCCGGGAAGTAAGTACCTGCCTTTTATATGGAACATTGTTGTTAAGATGTAAAAAAAATGATGACGATAATACAGCGCTTAAAAGTTTCAGTGCGCTTGTAAATATGTACACAGTTTTCATTTGTATGCAGTGGCAGTAACGTTACGGGCGCCATACAAATGAAATCGTGTATTTACAAGCGCACGCACACATACCGCCGCGCGCACAACTGAGTTGAACTATTTATATTACTAAAAGCAATCAAACCACTTGTCAATGCCGAGTATGATATGCCTGAGGTTAGCTGGTAGCGGTTGCAGCATCTCTGTTACCTCATCCACCTCGCGACCGCCGCTCGGAGCCCGTTAATACTTGGCTATTCCTTTCACTAGTTATAGTTATTTTATTCTAAACTAGGGAGTAGTAAATTGGAAATTCCGCGGGATATGAAATACCAGTCGTGTGCGATCTCG
Source organism: Adoxophyes honmai (assembly GCA_005406045.1). Classification (NCBI taxonomy): domain Eukaryota; kingdom Metazoa; phylum Arthropoda; class Insecta; order Lepidoptera; family Tortricidae; genus Adoxophyes; species Adoxophyes honmai. The sequence goes on along the minus strand of BHDV01054217.1, from coordinate 219,000 downwards.
GAATTTTCGAGATCTCGTCTAGTTAAAAAAAACATTTAAAAAAGTATGACTGAAAACGATGAAAATTGCTTATTACCGAGATACTAACTAAATAACCAGTTGAGGTTTTTTTTTAATTGGCATGATATTTAAATTAAACATATCGACGGATATAGTAATCTAAAGCGGACATTACGCTGAGTCGTTCACCTGATGCGGTCGCCGCACCACTTCAAAACTCCGTCTAAATTCAAAATTCAAATTCAAAACTTTATTTATGCAAATAGGCTCGTAAGAGCACTTTTACACGTCATTTTTAGGGTTCCGTACCCAAAGGGTAAAAACGGGACCCTATTACTGAGACTTCGCTGTCTGTCTGTCTGTCTGTCCGTCCGTCCGTCCGTCCGTCTGTCTGTCTGTCACCAGGCTGTATCTCACGAACCGTGAAAGCTAGAGAGTTGAAATTTTCACAGATGATGTATTTCTGTTGCCGCTATAACAACAAATACTAAAATTAAAATAATTATAATAATTAAGGGGGGCTCCCATACAAAAAACGTGTTTTTTTTTGCTATTTTGGATCTATTTAAATAACTGTAACAGATAAATACTTGAAATGCTCACAGAATATTTAATTAAATATTTACTTTAAAAGAAAATAATTAAAATAAAATAAAATTAGTATTTAAGGGGGGCTCCCATACAAAAAACCTATTTTTTTTTGCAGTTTTTTTTTGCTGTTTTGGGTCTATTTAAATAATTGTAACAGCTAAATACTTGAAATGCTCACAGAATGTTTAATTAAATATCTACTTTAAAAATAAATAATTGAATAAAAATAAAATTAGTATTTAAGGGGGGCTCCCATACAAAAATTCTGATTTTTTGCATTTTTGGTACGGAACCCTTCGTGCGCGAGTCCGACTCGTACTTGGCCGGTTTATTTATTTTACCATCGCTTCGGAAAGACCATCATTGTCAAGAAGAATGCGCCGCAAGAAACTTGGCAGAAAGTCATTTTTTCAAAACAAAGAAAAATAAATTACAAAATAAATTATTACAAAAAAAAATATCCAAAAAAAATATGGTAATAATTTATATAAAAACAATCATAGTGGAGGCAGGATATTTAAGTAAAAGCATGTATCACTGATCCAAGGGCCAAGGCAACGCGCTGACACAGGTTTAACGTCGGTCAACGGACGTCGTCTTTAGTCTAGCTAGTGTCTAAGTCTAGACTTCGCCGACCGCCGTTACCTAGTCTAGCCGTGACGGTTGTCCCTCCCGGAATGCGATCGACTACCGTGTTCATAAAGCCAAAGATACATTAAGCAGGCTGCACACCAGGCATACAATTGTTTCTTCACAATTGTAGCGCCACATTTGAAATGCGATACAAAAAACTAATAGATTCGATCTTTGGTTATTGTAGCGCGGGTGACGTCTCGCCACAAAGTGCGCCCGCTACAAATGTTTCTTCGGTGTGCGTGCTCACGTAGGAATAGGAATATAATAATATGGTTAAATGTGTCGCATTTCAAAATGTGCTGCTACAATTGTGGAGAAACAATTGTATGGTTGGTGTGCGGCCTGCTTAAGGCGACATTTGTCGTGCGACATGTCGA
>BHDV01054217.1:163749-217375 GCA_005406045.1 Adoxophyes honmai | reverse complement strand
GAGAGATGTCCGGCGACGTCGCGCTACATCGCTCGACATGTCGCCTAATGTATCTTTGGCTTTACATGTTTGCGGTCACCGCATGTACTATCGAACCAACTGATTCCTGACCCACTGTAGAACGTTGTCACAATAAACGTCATAAACATTGCCTTTGTCAAGCAATGCAAGGTCACTATGACGTTCACTGTGAATAGGTTCTATGGTGGATCAGGAATCTATTGGGTCGATGGTAGCTTGCGTCGAACGATTCAATGTAATTATCGCTTTACCGATCGCTGGCTTGAATATTGGGAGCTGAATTTATGTATTAGGCCCTGCACAGACGACAGACTATCCGCGACGGACTTTTTAGTCTGTAAAAAAAGAACCTATGGAATTAAATGCAGTAACGCACACGACGCGCAAAAAGTCCGTCGCACAATGCATACAATCCACGCAGACTTTGTGCGCCGCAGACTTGATTGCACAAAAAGTCTGTCGTCTGCGCCGCCCCTTAGTCGAAAGGCTAGCAACGCTTCACTTTTGTTTGGCGGCCGGATGGGTGTAACTTGACTGTGAAGCTTAAGGTCCCGGGTTCGATTCTCGGTTGGGGCTGATGTTTGCTGTCGATTATTGGATGTTTAGATTATTCGACGTCCGTTACCTATGCACAGGTATTCAATTGCCTAATTTATTTAGTTGATTGGTGTAATTTACGTTACTGTTATTAAACCTCTTTTATCTAACGTAAAACGTTGCTTTTTAGGGTTCCGTAGCCAAATGGCAAAAAAACGGAACCCTTATAGATTCGTCATGTCTGTCCGTCCGTCCGTCCGTCCGTCCGTCCGTCCGTCCGTATGTCACAGTCACTTTTTTCCGAAACTATGAGAACTATACTAATAAAACTTGGTGGGTACATGTGTTCTGTGAACCGCATTAAGATTGTGACACAAAATTTTAAAAAAAGCAATAATTTTTTAGGGTTCCCCATACATAGAACTGAAACCCAAAAATTTTTTTTCATCAAACCCATACGTGTGGGGTATCTATGGATAGCTCTTCAAAAATGATATTGAGGTTTCTAACATACTTTTCTAAAGTGAATAGTTTGCGCGACAGACTCTTCCAAAGTTGAAAAAGTTGTGTCCCCCCCCCCCTCTAACTTCTAAAATAAAAGAGTGATAAATCAAAAAAAAATTTGATGTACATTACCATAAAAACTATCAACGAAAATTGGTTTGAACAAAATCTACCAAGTAGTTTTTTTTTTTTAATAAAATTAAAATTTATAATTAGTGCGAAAATCTGTCACTAGATGGCGTTGGCTGTAAGCTACATCGCGGTATCGTACTTACGTATCGTTTACGGAACCCTCAGTGCGTGAGTCCGACTCGCACTTGGCCGGTTTTCTATGTAACACTGCCTGCCTCAGTTGGGAAAACAGGCGTGTGATGTTTCTATGTATTTGAAGCGACATAGCGCCACCTATCGTCGAGTTGTAGAACGTCAACTGTTTAAGTGCTATCCTACATCCCGCTAACGGAGTTTCGACGTTCAGTTGCATAAATACAACTTCCAACTTCCTCTCTGTGGACTTCGGTCCCCAGGCTTAACATCTGCCTGGAGAGAGATCTCTATATGTATATTGAAGTCTTGTTTTTAGCTTTTATTTGACTTCACTTTTGTATAGGAAGATTTGAACGACTTCCAATAGACCGATCGAGCTGAAACTTGGTATATCTACGTAACTTGGATGACAATACAATATTCCGGTAGCGGACTTCTGGTGGCCCAGCCGGGACTGTATCCGTTGGAGAGAACCCTTCAACGGTTGATCTGATTGACTTGAAATCTGGTTCACATAATCTAGTGTGGATGACAATGAAGTAGGTACAGTTGGCAAAAAAAGCTTGTATCGAAAATGTCATTTTTGTTAGTAAGTTTATTTATGTACAATTTCAATCCGTCCCCGTGTGTCCTGAACTAAACACTAGTACTTGTCTTCCAGCGCCTTACGAAGGCGGCGTGTGGCGCGTGCGAGTGCACTTGCCCGACCACTACCCGTTCAAGTCGCCGTCCATCGGGTTCATGAATAAAGTCTACCATCCGAACATCGACGAGGTCTCCGGTACCGTATGCTTGGACGTTATCAATCAGGCGTGGACCGCACTCTATGGTAAGTGCAAGCGTCACAATAGTCTTGTGTATGTCATCTTTGATGCAAGTGCAGAAAATGGGGGGGCACGGCAGTGCCCCCACCAAGTCGAGCGCAAAGCAAGCACTGCCGTACCATCCTTTACTGGAACCATTTCGCGGCATTTTCAGGCCCCTATTTGAGAACCTCTGGATAATACTAGGACGCTGAAATTTTCGTCATCTAGTGAACTATAACCACATACTTAAAATCCAAAATTTCAAGTCTGTAGGTAATTCAGTTCCGAAGTTAAGCGAAAGCAAAGTTTCGCATTTTCGACACTCACTCACTCACTCATGATCATCAAAATAGAACTGGTACTTCCCGTTAACTCAGAGAGCTGAAATTTGGTACATGGTTAGGGATTAACGACTACATAAAGGGAAAAATGTAAAAACTAGGATAATCGAAGATCTGGAGTACCTGGTGAAAACACTAGAGCCCAACCAAACTACTATAGAGATCGACACACTTCTTTTACAAAAAATATTCAACTTAGTGGGTCGCTTAATTTGATGTCAAAAATCTGAGGTCTGAAGTATCTGATGAAGACCCTGAGCTGAGCTGCTCTGGTACATAAAAAAAAACGACTGTAATTGCAAAAATCCAGCGTAGAGAGACACATCTTCTAATTTAAGGACCGCGAATGGGCAATACGAAAAACTGTTCCTACTGTACGAGATCAAAACCGGAAAAAAGAAAAGAAAGATAATTTACAAAACTAAGTAAATGTGTAAAATAAGAAAATCTAACATAATTCATGAATATGCTCACGTTTCTACAAAAAGAAGTGAAATCCCATCAAAAACATTTTGTAAAAAATCTACCCAAGTCTCGTTGAAGCTGCTTGTTTATCTCTAAAAAGTAATGAAATCTAGACATAGTTGTGCCAAGTCTAAGGTTCCTTACTGCGATTTCTTTATTATTATAGTTAATGTTGTGTGACTTGGCCGTTGAACACTTTATACCAATTACCCATACCAGTATGGGCTATTATCTCGCGTAACAAACAAGGTAGTTGCAACAAACATTACATGTTAACAAAATTGACTTGTACCCACTAACGTATAAAAAATGTTCAACGGCCAAGGCACACAACTTTAACTATAATAATAAAGAAATGGCAGTAAGGAACCTTAGACTTGGCACAACTATGTCTAGATTTCATTACTTTTTAGAGATAAACAAGCAGCTTCAACGAGACTTGGGTAGATTTTTTACAAAATGTTTTTGATGGGATTACTTATTTTAAGTTGTCTACTAAGAATTAGATTGAAAATAACGTTTCTATAAACAGGCCAGCCATCTCACACTTGTAAGTTTTACTAAACTTGGAAGTAGGGACACAGCTATAAGTTAGAACGAGATAGCAACGCTGACCTTTTTTTTTTAGCAGATAGCTGTCCCTACTTACGTTAGTAAAACTTACATGTGTATAGCTGGCCTAACGTGTATCAAATGAAATTGTTTATTGCTTTTGTGAAAAAATATAGAAAGTTACTGAAAATAAACCGGCCAAGTGCGAGTCGGACTCGCGCACGAAGGGTTCCGTACCAAAAACTGCAAAAAATCAGAATTTTTGTATGGGAGCCCCCCTTAAATACTAATTTTATTTTAATTTAATTATTTATTTTTAAAGTAGATATTTAATTAAATATTCTGTGAGCATTTCAAGTATTTAGCTGTCACAGTTATTTAAATAGACCCAAAACAGCAAAAAAAAAAAACACGTTTTTTCTATGGGAGCCCCCTTAATTATTATTATTATTTTAATTTTAGTATTTGTTGTAGTACTTGCTTCGGCAGTACATATACATATATTTGTTGTTATAGCGGCAACAGAAATACATCTTCTGTGAAAAATTCAACTCTCTAGCTGTTACGGTTCGTGAGATACAGCCTGGTGACAGACATACGGACGGACAGACAGACGGACGGACAGACAGACGGACGGACAGACAGATAGCGAAGTCTCAGTAATAGGGTCCCGTTTTTACCTTTTGGGTACGGAACCCTAAAAATGACAGGAGAAAGGAGGTTTTCTCAAGATTATTGCGGGTTATATTTATAACTCAAAACTTAACCTTACCTGTGTGGTGTCGGGATCGAATAACACCTCTCCATTTCTTCGGTGGATGTCGTAAGAGGCGACTAAGGAAATAGGTTTGCGACTTGTCACTATTATACCTCTTCCATCTGTTTTCTAACCTAAAATTAAATTATGCTAGAAGTGGCTGCGAAGCGTGAAATAGTCATAATCATGGTTTTGTCTCTGTCACGTTTTGTGTGCTCTGCCTGCCTCAACTGGGAATACAGGCGTGATTGTATGTATGTATGTATGTATGTATGTAAGTTAAAACCTAAAAATATGCCAGAAGTGGCCGCGAAGCGCGAAATAGTCATAATCATGGTTTTGTCTATGTCACGTTTGCTCTGCCTACCCTACCCCATTTGGAAAAAGCGTGATTGTATGTACGTATATCATTAGGCGTGATATATTTTGCGTCAATGGCTCAAAACCACGGTCTCTGATGATGTGATGATATGTTTTGCCCTGCAGACCTATCGAACATCTTCGAGTCGTTCCTGCCCCAGCTGCTAACGTACCCCAACCCGATTGACCCACTCAATGGCGACGCGGCCGCCATGTACCTCCACAAACCTGAGGAGTACAAGAAGAAAGTCTCAGGTAGGTTTAGAGTAAAGTTTCGAGTAGGGTAGGGGGTAGGAAGTTTCAGGTGAGGCCTGGAGAAAAGTTTCGAGTAGGGTATGAAGAAAGTTTCAGGTGAGGCCTAGAGTGCAAATAGTTTCGAGTAGGTTAGAAAGTTTCTGGTGAGGCCTAGAGTATAGTTTCGAGTTGCTTAGAAAGTTTCAGGTGAGACCAAGAGTGCAAAAGGTTTCGAGTAAGGTAGAAAGTTTTAGGTGAGACCTAGAGAAAAGTTTCGAGTAGTGTAGGAAAAAGGTCTCAGGTAAGGCTTAGAGTACGACATTTTATTAAATAATTGACTAGTAACAATTTTTTTTTAATAATTACTGTCGTCTAGTATATCGTCACCCCGTAAACATCCACCGCTTCCTGTCCGCAGACTACGTCCGGCGGTTCGCGACCGAAGAGGCGTTGTTAGAGAAGGACGCCATCACCGGCGTCGGCGGCGGGCCCGCCTCGGGCTCCAACGGGGCGCCCAACAACAACGCCAGCGACACCGAGAGCTCCATGAGCGACTTCAGCGACGACGAGGCGCAGGGCATGGAGTTATAACGCCAGGTAACAACAACTATAACGCCTGGTAACAACAACGCCAAGTAACAACAGCAACAATGCCAGGTAACAACAACTATAACGCCAGGTAACAACAACAACAATGCCAGCGACACCGCGAGCTCCATGAGCGACTTCAGCGACGACGAGGCGCAGGGCATGGAGTTATAACGCCAGGTAACGACAACAACGACGCCAGTGACATTTTATGTTTTCCCGTGTGGTGCCGGGTTAGAATAGCACCTCCCCCTTTCTTCCCGTGGGTGTCGTAAGAGGTCCGGAAAAGGGTTATGTGCTAGCAACCTGTCACTGCAATATCACGTTTAACCATCTGGTTACCCTGAAATTGCTTGACGTGACGCTGGATTTTTGAATTCATGTGCTCTGCCTACCCTTCTTGGGAATACAGTCGTGAGAATATGTATGTGTGTATATATTTTATGTGTTATATTATAAAAAATATCAGAACCATTGAATTTGGCACCTTTTGGCCTCTAACTTGACTCTCATTTCATATTTGCTTTTCATGGTATATCTTATAACCTTATAAGTATATATAAGTTATAAGTATAACTCTAGGTAAAATGCACCATAAATATGTGCTTGGACAATAGGAACGAGTTTAAAAGTTAATTATTGTTTCAGGTACCCCACAGCTCGCTCACTGCCGTTCGAGGTTTAGTCTAACATTCGTACAGTAAGCTGGTTGGTCGGCGCACGCGTTTGTATAGTCCTGGCTGTTTGACAATTGACGACATTCACACTGCCAACGAACCCTTTATGTATTCATAATTACTTACTAATTTGTTTTGTCGGAAGTACAAAGTGGCAGCAACCTAAAATTATCTTGCTTTAGTATTCATGTGTTGTCAGTTGCGATTTTATAACTTTGAAACAAAAATTTAAAATGGAAAGTACGCGGTAAGCTAAAGGCAGGTTAAAGACAGGTTTTGTGTCATCCGGAGTCCTCGACTATACAAAAGTGTGTGATGTTCATTGTGCGATTGGTGACGATAATGCCGTTAAAATTTCAGTACGCTTTCTTTAAACATCACTTGAAATACAAAGAAACATTTTCCGGGAGTTTGTAACAATTTTTTTTTAAAAATTAACGCGTGTTAAGCATTCATTAAGGTTATTTGACGTGTCTTAGTGTGACGAATACATTTGAGACGTAAAATGGTGATACTCTCACGCTTAACATTAAAACAGACATATTTTAAATTGTAACTTATTGAAAGTTTACCGGCTTTAACGATGGCCAAGTCGCGATCTGAGAACTGTTGGGAGGCAAAATATGGATACCATCAGATGATAAAGAAAGATCTTAGCAAGATATAGGTGTGTGGAATATGACACCGAATCGACGTTGGTCTGTTGTAATTTGTAACTCTGGAGGAGGCATCTTGTTTGATTGTGTTGGCGATATCTCTTCGTGTGTAAGGCTACGCTCGCATACAGGTATCCAAATTTAGTTGATAAGTATAGAGTGCGTTCGCTCGTGAAATGCGTAAGCAAATGTTTTTCTGTCGCTCTTTTTACTTTTTTAGTTTTAAAAAAGGTATGAAAACGACCAATTGGGTGTTCGAAATATTTAATCTGTTTCCTATTCCATTATCCATTTTGAAATACGACCTTCGATGGATGACGTTTGAACAACGCCATCTAGTGAAGCCTGTTTAGTAAACGCCTCCTAGCGTGAAGAAACAAAAACTTCTCCTAGAAACAAAAACTGTGATTCCACTCTGTGATTTTTCTATCGCTGGTAAAGCAATCCCGAATCACTCAAAGGTTGAATATTTTGAACATCCATAAAGAAAACCGAGTGTTAAATGACGATGAACCAGAAACAGTATGGGACTTGAAACCATTGCGTGGCTTTCATATTTACAAAATAAGTATCCACGAGATCCGTAGTAGAATTTACTGAGTTTTTTTGGCGAGACTGACAGTTGCGCTTTCAAGATTTTGACCAGTCAGTATAATTTACTCGGTTTTATCTATTGTGAATATGAAGGTACTCGTAAATGATTTCAAATCTCATGCCGATACCTGTATGTCGTGGCTTAAAGTTAGCTGTGCACTTCGGATATAAAATTATAAAAAATCTACCAATATGAGAGTTTGTGTTGATTAGAATGGTCTGCTAGGTGTCGCTTGGCGAAGAGTAATTTCGTATACATATTTAAGCGGTTTGTTCTTTGTGCATTCAAAATGCAAAAAGACGAAATTAATGGATATTTTAAATAATATTGATGTTCCTGCGCGTAAAAAATAATATACTTACGAAAGAAAAACGTATTGATTTTTACTTCAAGTTACTATAACGTAAAATTTAAAAAAATCCGTTCCGTTGAAATGTTTATTTAACAACGCCAACTGGCGGCTAAAAGATGAACTCGCGCTTGCTACAGTAGCGACATCTAGCAGGGCGTCAATGAAATCGATACAAACTGCGTTTATAAAAAAGACAGCGAAGTATTAAAATGGCGAAAATGGCAACTGGCATTATATCAGTTTTGTATAGAAACTAAGTCTATAACTGTATCAGTTACGTGCTGAAAAGTAAATAAAACTGCATAACAGTGAAATGGGCAGCCGTATTTGTGCGCAACTCAAAATACTTCTAAACTTGGTCGCCATACAATAAAATAAGTGCATGTCTAATGCTAAGTCACCGTGGCCGTTGCCAAAATTCTAAACGCTGACCATGGACTAAGATTGCCAATTTTAGAATGCTAGAATAATCTCAATACTGCTCATATTTTTAAAACAAATTAACGAAAAAGACAACTATAAAAGAGATATATGTACTATGTTCAAACTATCGCGAATTCGCGTCAGTGTGGGTAGTAATAATATTTGTGGTAGTACTCTCACTGCCGGCATAGTATGCGCTATCCATGTAGACTCCTCAGCACAAGTTGCACCATAAAGCACTGGAAAATTAAGTCCTTATTCATTAATTTCAACTTGTGTCTAATTTGAGCATTCTTTTTTACCACTACATCTTTTGTGACTGTGAATCAAAAATTCTTCGCACTGCAACGGAAGAGAGATGTCCCAAAAATTCCGTACTTTTTTGTAAATTCCTACAATCCAAGTCAACGAAGTGTCTGGAAAATGGCAACACAATGGGGAAAAATCTGTCTTCTCCCATTGGTATGGAAAAATTGCAGAAAATATCATAAGAGATGCAGTGGCCAAAAAATAAAAAATGCTTAATAAGGATATGTCTTCGTAGATTGCGTGTACTGTAGATTCGTGGCTATACGAGACACGGTGACTTGGCCATTCCAGGCCCATTTAGGTAACACTATATTGTCTGTACATTGTATCGTGAATGAAGTTATTGGTAACGCGACGGCGCGGCCAAACGTGCTGTTTCGAGGGGAGAAGGTTTAAAGTTCGTGTTGTAAATTTAGTCGGTGTGTTATGGAATGTCTATCTGGATCGAACAGTACGGAGTGCTACGTTTAATTTTTTTAGTTTATACAAGCTATAGTTATATTATAGTTTATAGGCTATCAAAAATCATAGTTGTGGTCAGCATATCTTTTGGATGGATTGTTTTACAAATTTCGAATCCGTTCCGTCATTTATTTTGAGATAACTTTAAGAATGAACTAAGGATGTCATCTAATGAATTCGAAGCACATTTATTGCCCCCAGATGGCACTAGAGTAGCATTCCGTACCGTTTTGGATCCATCATTATGAAAGTTTTCGGCTTGTTCTTTGTCCTACGCTTAAGGTTAGCAGCAATATGGTATGATAGGAAATAAAGTGTTCACAATAAATCTTGGTGTAACTAACTCTAGGGGCGGTTGTGTAGGGATGTCTGGCTTTTTGAACGAATAAATACCTTCCTTCTCTATGATAAGCTCCTGTATTAATTACCTTAATCTTTGAATGTTGATGTCTTTACTTGATTCAAATTTAAACCTATATTACTCCTATGCGATGCGTATGTGGATGACTTTATCGTACTATTTTACTTTTCTTCATTAATTTTTCAAGACAAGGATAATTATTTGTTTAAAAAGGCTTAGATTTAACGGTAGGCGTCTTGTATCGAACATTTAAACGTTAGATTTTAACAATGTGTATGCTAACATACTCATATTTAAAGATACCTTTTTAAAATATCACGATTTTATCGAAACGCGAGTGAGCGAGGTAGCATCTTGTAAATATCTTGAATTCTGTCCCCATAGCATAAAATAAACAACTTAAATCTATAACGGCCGAAGAGTCGCAGTCATCACTTATATCTCATAGGTATTTAAATATTTTTTATTGTAGAGTTAATTTTTTTAAACAAATGTGTCATGTCATGTTATGTGTGTTTTCACCCCTCTGTGACAATTACATCTATTTCCGCAATGGCAACACTTTGTGTATGTTTTATTAGAGTCCGCGATTGTGATTTTATATCAAGAATTCTGTATCTGTGATTAGTTTCTTCCTTTTTTGAAAATGTGTCAATTTAATGTGAAGAGGGTTTATTACATTCAGTACTTATGTGACCGCTGTTCTATCAATGGATTTTTATTTAGCGCAATTATTTTAGGCTTGCAACACCTCCTTGGCATAGAATATAGCAACATTGTAATAACTGCTTGGTGTCAAGATAGTTGCCAGTTAGCCTATCCACATGAATGCATGTTTCAGTAATTTTTTAAAAGAAAAATTGATTGAGGTGGTTCGATTGACTGTACAAAATAAATAAAAATAAATAATGAGGTTCCGGTTGCTTAAGTAAGTAGATTAACTGAACCAATACTAGATACTTATGTATTGGGCTACCACATCGATAGAGTTGACTGGCAGAATTATCGACATTAATTTACATAATAATACGATAGGTGGCGTTGCGAGCAGTTCGCTTGCACCAAATAAGTAGCATTTTTTTTATAACTTGACAGTGGCAATGCCGGTCCTGCCAAACAAAGATTTGGAATGTTTTGAGATGTTCTTTTTAAACAGAATGAAAGCTAACCTTTCTAATGAGCTGTTATTTTTTGTACTTAAAATAGATTAAATCAATGCATCACAATAGTTTTAACTTTTTGAATTAAGTTTTTGTTCAGACTAATTTATCCATGTTTGATGTGAAACTGGGAGTGTTTTAAATATTTGACGCGTGCAAATGTAACAACCGTGGGGGGTTTGGGCCTCCAGGGGGCTTACAAAGAACACCTCAAAACAAAGGAGCTTTACACCAGATCTCTCTTTTGACATGTTGCGAACTAAAAGTGCTGCAAGTGTCTGTAATCGTAAGTCTAGCATAGGTAGATGTAACACGAAGATTATATTAATATTATAGATATAGACATATTGTATCTTTGAAATGATAACTCAAGCCATAATAATATATTTTGGTATAAGGAGATAATGAAAAATTCTCGTTTTTATTATGAAATTTGGGTTGGCGTTTGTTTCGGTTTAATTTTGAGCTTTTATCCGACCCTTGTTTCTGATGCACTTATGTTTATAGCTAGTAGAGGTTCGACGGCGATGCGAAACGTTTTGGTCGCAGTTATTACTTGACTGTCTTTTAAGACTAAGACGGTGGTATTTAAGTTAGGGAAAATCTTGCTAGCCAAATTAAATAATGTAAACCTAGTTCAGGTCAAGTTTCAAAAGAAACCTATAGTTGTATTAATGACTGTACGAGCAAATATAAATTAATAAATGTTCGCTCTGTTTTACGCCAGCTCCAAAGAGTTGTCCATCGACGAATTTCAAATCGTACTAATAACGTTTTTGATTTTCTGGAATTTGGAATCATCACAAATTACTGAATTAGTAAGTACCACCGTCTAATTAAAATTTTAGAATGAATTTCGCGTTCCAAAAGGCTTTGTATCCCGAGCAATGGTGACGTGATGTTACTCAATTAAATTTTAAAAATTGTTTAAACGCGTTGATAAAATAGAATATCAGTTTAAAATAATTAAAGAAACAAAACCATTTCGCGTGTTAGACCCAAAATCCGCGCGAAAGTAGGTTACTAACTTTGTCGCGACAACTCTACGCAATGGCAACACATTTTATTGGCTATGGTCACGCCACAATTGCTCAATTTAATCAGATGTCGAACCAAAATCAACGGTGTACCGCCTTAGTCGGCCGGTCGGACAGAGTAATGCGTTTTTATTCTATTTTTATTTCATTAATGTAATAAACTTACGTTATTTTTAAACTATGTCGTTGTTTTATTTGTGTTTGTTGGTTTTTGCCCCGTCTAAATTTTACTTAGCAATCTAATACAATACTCTTTTTTAGCAATTTAATACAATAGCAATAATATTACAGCAAATTCCGTCACGATTTTAATGCCATCTACAGTAAGTTAAAGGAACTAAAATAAATACTGTAGATGACGCCACTTCATAACTGACTGGTTGGTTTTTGAAGGAATGTTTGATTATGGCAACAATCCATCTCAAAGGATTTTAGTTTTTTCATATTATAGTATTTTCATGTCGGTGTTTAAAACTCAGCCTCAGTGTGCTAGGATGTTGCATTTTAAATAAACCTAGTTATTTTCGTATTAAGGCGTTTCTAACAGTTGAATTTATGTGCTCTGCCTACCCCTCTTGGGAATACAGGCGTGAGAATATGTATAACAGTTGACTTAAGCCAAGGCGCAAGGATACACTAGGGGACAAAAGTCTCACGACACGTGTCTCCAGCAACGGCGGGTGAAGTAGCGCGACGTTGCCGGACTTCGCTCGACATCTCTGGCAACATCGAGCGACACGTGTCAATACGACACAGTAAGTCGCGCGATATCGCCAGATATGTCAAGCGAAATCGATCATGTCGTGAGACATTTGTCCCCTAGTGTATCGTTGGCTCAACACTCATGGTTTTGGCGTTAGATGTGTGTCAATTTCGGAACTATTAGTAATCAATCGCGTTTGTTTCAATTTTTAAGGAATCAGAATAGAAAGTTGACCAACTTATAATACCAGGCACAGTTTAGTACAATCAAGTGTAATAACATGTATCAAGTCAGTTTCCAAAATATATATTACCCCATTGAGGATATAACCTATAGAGAAACAATGTTCGCAACCCCGGTCCGCAAATGTTTGTTTATTTCAATATACTAACGTGTAGTGTCACTGTCACAGAAACTGTATGGAGCCAACAACAGATCTGCGTGCAACTCCTCATATTTCTAGATGTAAATTAATATACTTGCGTAATGACGTACTGTTCCATTCGTTGGTGTGGTAAAAACGGCAAAAAATCAAATTTGAAAACAGACGGTGTTACATTTAACCGGTAATTAACAGTAAACATGCATTTTTCAATTTATATTCATTTTAGTGCAGCTCAAGTTAACTGGTCATTCAAAATGACACATAATTATGCATCTCACTTTTACCTAGGTGTCATCCCATTACTTCATCTCATTCTGTCAATACACAGTGTAACTAGAGTTGCGCTGTTAATAATCAAATGATGTATCGATATTTATAAGTATTTCGTATTTTACGGTGCCGAATTAAATAAATGTTAACATAACATAAAATCACGCTTTTGTTCCCAAATGGGGTAGGCAAAACACACGAAACGTGAAATAGACATATCCATGATTATGACTATTTCATGCTTCGCAGCCACTTTTAGCATCATTTTGGGCCAATCAATCAATCAAATCAATTTTCGAGGTTCGTGTTGAGGGCCCGAAGTCTTCCACTGCTAACAATTACAGTCCAGTGTCCCCGCGGGTTTTATTTAGAAAAAAACTGCTTTTTTGTATTTTTCAATAACAATCATTTTTGTAAAGTTTTGATTGTATTCACCTAAATTAAGCTGTAATCCGCTGTGATTGAAAGTAGGTTTATTTTAGATTCATTTAACGAAACAGTTCACTGTTTACAGTAGGTAACCTTGATAAAAAAATTCGTATTTTTTAATTTTTTGACAGTTTTATTTTATTATCTCGGTCCAGATTAGCATTTTTTTTTTCAATAAACCAAAAGATGACTGCATTGGTAAGGAATTAAATTTGTTGGTGAATTTTAAAATCTTTTATTTTAAAAGTGGTTTACATTTCATTTATAATTGTACAAGAGCGATATTAATATTGAACGATGAGTGCGAAGACAGAGAGGTGAGCTTGTTTTAAAAATTGCGTTCCAGGACAATTAGTAAAAAATTACTATTATCGATATCGATATTATCGATACATTTGTAAACTTGCCCAACTTTAGTGTGGCGCGCGATCTTGGGCCGGCCAATAAGAGCACAGCGAGGTCTTCAATTGTTTTGCGGAATAATTTCCGAACAACCAAGATGACATTAGTACTCTATAGGTTATATCCTCAATGTATTACCCATACCTTTTTGACGTAGTAGGGAAGTGGGTAATATTTTAGAAACTGGTATTGATACTCATTTTTGAACCTGACCATACTGGTTTGAAGGTAAAGCCAAAATAAAACTCCCAACTGATTTATTAACATAACTCTATTAAAAATAAACATTTCAACAACAGGCTTCTATGTACAGTTCGCCATTAACTATCTACACTCATGCATACGGGCAGTCGGACATTACAGTCACTCTAGGGCGTAAGAATACGTTCTTTGGACAATGACATAGTGTGATATAAGGACTTAGCATAATCAATTAATCATGGACAGTACACCATCAAATTTGATCTGAGATATGTCCCGAAAAAAGCGATGCAAAGTCCTTGTATAGATGTCATTGTTGTCATTGTTGGACACCTTAAAACATTAAAATAGCAAACAAAATTGTAACAAAACTTCGTCATAAAAAAAAGGAAAGTTGATCGTGTGAAAACCACCGTGTCGGCGACAAAAATTGTTTCTATTTACAATTGTGTTTATTATCTAACATCTAAAGACAAGGGTCACTTAGGGCTGAAGTTAAAAGGTTTTAAATATCGTCAAAGGTGGGAAGTGATTCCTGTAAATGTTATTATTATCAACGTCGTCGAATTTTCCAAGTCTTAACTCTTCTCTGCACATTTAACATACAGTGAAAAAGAATTTATTCTCATAGTCATTTTAATTGTCCACAGTACCAATATTCATGTTACTATCGTGAATGCTATGATGTTATAAGCTGCGGAACATTGCACGATTTTCACTACAAATAATCATACTGAAGGCAAAAGAAGGCGATCGATGTGACTTTCGACACTGTCTTGTTTTGAAAATTACATTATAAGAAAGAGATAGCTAACTTTCATGTACCTTTCTTAAAGGTAGATGAATAAATTAAACTACTTATACTAGGGACCGGTGAGGCTGATACAATAGTAATTTTGAAAGAAATCACCACTTTTTTGAATGACAAAGCGCCTCACAGGCCAATTTGTTCGTTAGTTATCATAGCAATTACGCTTGCTTATCACTTGGTAAGATACCGTGAAGGTGGTTCTAGCGTGGTTTAGTTGTCTGAGTGACTTTAATTTTAATACAGACTGCATAAACATACCAGTATCGTCGAGTGAGCTGTACGTTTGTTACATTTGGTTTACTAAGAGTATACTGTCTGTTTTCTTATAACATCATTTAGTTTTAGCAATAAATGCTCCTAGAGTGACACAATAAATGCTCTCTGGCGGCGGTTATAACAAACATCAATAAAAACGCTCTTTGTAAAAAGAAATAATACATATACAGTATACACAGTGCTTGTCTCCACCACACCTAGTATCCCGACCAAACACAAAAATAAAATGGGACATTAAATTTATTTAATTTTACCCTTATTGCATACAACCATGTTTCAAGAAACCGCAAACACTGTAAAGCTGCGTTGACACGACACAGGATAGTTTAGCCGACTGATTTTGCTGGGTACTGTAGATTTAACATGTTAAACAGTTAAGATCAGTAATGTTGCTATTCGGTTGTCATTTAACCGGGTTATTCGCTATTCGTTAAATTAACCGTATCGTGTCATCGCGGCTTAAGACTACACTGTAAAGTAAACCGTATACGCCGAATAGTGTCATAAATCAGTAATATTGTACACGACCAAGCATTAGTCATACAAAGTCAGGATATTAGGGACAGATGCATTCGCCACAAAGGCGCAGCGGATAATGTAATCGTGCCTTCATTCTTAGAAATAGATTCTATTTTGTGATGTTCCATTAATATTCAAACCTTAGAGATACGACCTAAGGGGTCATGTTGGCAATGAATAATGAATAAATCGGTATTTAATTATCGCATAAATGCTTTCAAAAATGTGTTCTAAATTTTCGATGTCTTGACCAATCTGAAATATGTCACATGTTGATCCCTGATTAGTTTAACACTGATTGGTAAATTACCATGTTGAACAGAGATTTTAATACTTTAAAATATAACACAGGGTGCCCACTACAAATCCAAAGAAAAATCCTTGACTTCTTGACCACGTTTCTATGTTCCTCTGACCAAATGACATTTCAAAGCAGGTTATTAGAACTTGATGATGGTAATTCACTGCACAATGAACACACTTTTTCGTTCACTGTTCGTATAATGCCACTCATGAAATAGAGTGAAGAAATATTTCCCTCATTTGACAATCATTAGAAAAGTACTAAAAATTTTCTGATTTTTCAGATTATGGACACCCTGTCCTATCTAGATTTTGTTACTTTTTTAAAAATGGTTAGTGTAAATCGCACTTTTGAAAGCATTTTCCGATTCTACAATGATCCATTTGTAACACACAAGTTCAACCACACATCCAAGTGTTCACGTAACAGACAGACAATTAGCGATTCGAATTAATGGTTCGCGAATATACTGTGCATTCATGAACCGACATCTTGATTTAGTAGCGACGAGTAGCTGCAGAGTTGAACAAAATTGTGAACTCAGAATATCATTGGGACAATTATGAAATCGTTTACCTACCACTTAGTTTTTACGTGTAACCTGGGTAGTTAAAAGTTACATAAGTATGAAAGTATCTGAAACATGTCGAGCTAAACTCGATTTAAAGTGTGAGTATGCATATATCCACATTTTATTTTACAATTTATTTATTTCAAATAAATGATATAATATCTTACAAGGTCTATATTTAAAATGCGCGTTAACATAGGATGTAGGATGAAACAATATGGCAGTTGATCTCACCCTATTCCTGAATTCACAAAAATTGTTCAACAAAGTATAACTTCTGGTGTATGGAAGATTTCTTATACCGTTTTGGTATTTTATACAATCAAGTAAGTTTACTGTTTAATGTTTGAGCAAAATGACACTAAAAATTAGTGCACCATACCACCGAGTTAACATAAACAGTGCTTAAATTAAGTCACACCCTCAATATTGAACCTCGGAGTATCAACTTAGAACAAACATGAATTGGTCCAATAGTCTCAATTTGAATACACCTATATGGCTGCCATTGTAAGCAGGGTTCGGATTCGTCACACGACAAGATGAAAGAAAACTATGGAGTCAATATTAACATTAAAACTAATCATATTCATTTCATTCCATTCCTGTTTTTGTTCACAAATTACTGCTTAAATCATACTTTGCAAGCAATAGCAATTAAATGAATGAGCGTTAGTAAAGATTTAATGTTAATATAAAGTCCAGTTTTCTTTTATCATACAGTGGTATGAAAAATCTAAACCCTGAATAAATAGAGGGTTGCTTTGACCATAAAATCCAAGCATTTAACTAAAACGGTTATCAAAAAACTACTAAATACCATTTCACCAGAGGTCCGCTACTCGTGGCACTAAATCGTCTTTGGAACGTCCCGGGGCTTTGCCCGAGCTGTCTCGGGCTTAGCCGATGATGAGGCCGCAGCCAAACTTGAACTGCTGCTTGGCTTGGTTGGCCATGCCGGAGAGGGCGAACGTGAAGGGTAGGGGCTGGAGTTTCTTTTCGAGGACTGCACCGATGTTCCAGTTGGAGTCCACCATGCCTGGAAAAGAAAGATTTTGACACGTGAAATAACTTGAAGCTTTACAGCCTTTGTAGTCTAACTTGTAGCTGTGAAATTTTACTGAATCTAGAAAGACAATTAATTTCACTGAATAGTTCACCTAATGCGATCGCCGGACGTCGATCAAAGAACGGCGCCTATAAACTACACTTTCGCCAATCGCGTGGTCAGCTGTGAAAGGTGCCGACGCAAGTGGCCAACTTACACTTTACACTGTTGCGGTCACCGCTTGCGGCATGCGGCAAACGACTCAATAATTGCCGCTTTAGACTCATACCAAGCCAATATTCAGGGACGGTAGTACTAACTCTCGAGTATAATAATAAATAGATACCTCTAAAGACCAGTTCCGCTTTAGGGATGGTGACTTGATATCCGATGGTGCCAACGGACTCCATCCCTCGGAAGGATGTGTCCATCTCGGCTACCACCTGAAAAGGAACAGTCAATCATCATTATGGCATTTGTCTGCAGTCAGAGGCTCTTTAATGATGGCGTCAAAAGCTGCGTAACGCGTTGCTTTGGCTCTTACAGGAACAGTTGTTTTTTTTCAACTTTTTATATTTGTATTTTGAATGGATGACTCGAAAATGACATAAAAGTGCTCTTCTATGTTAAAATTTAAATTTAAGAGCTATAATAGTGACAGGTCGGGAATGATGACAAATTTAAAAGCTTACCTGTAGCTGTTCGCTGGCCTGCTTGAAGTAACAGAGGTGGAACCCGGCCGCGCCAAGCGTTGCCGACACCTCCGAGTCTGGAACGTGTAACAAACTATTGTGAATGGCATGTTATTTCAGTGGGAAAGAGTCATATACATGGTGAAGTCTAAACTCAAACTCATTATTTGTTTATTTGAAGTCTAAATGGTGATAAAAAACAAGTGTTTCTTACTCGGCTCGTGCTGGACCATGGAATGCACTAACTCTAATATAGCTAAATAATCACGCTTATATTCCCAAAACCATGACAATAACTATTTCACGCTTCGCAGACACTTTTCGCATAATTTTAGGTTTGCAAAGAAGTGGAAGAGATATAATAGTAACAGGTTGCTAGCTAGTAGCCTAAAGCATACATAAAATATCCTTAGTCGCCTCTTACGACATCGAGGTGTGAGATTCTATACTGAAACCACACAGGAAATGGACGAATCTATATATATCTAATATTTTACCATGCTAAGTTCAACAATTGAACTAATGACGATATTGTTTCTGACGATTATGACAACTGAAGAGCAAAATGCAAGACGACCGACACTCGCAGAAATGGTCTCTCAACGAGAGCACCGAGATTGCCATATACAGGGAAATAATTTTCCCTAAAAAGAAGACAATATGAACTGACCATCCATGGTGTAGCGGCCGGCAGCGGAGGCGATGGCGATCTCTCCGCCCGCCATGCGCGCCGCCACTTGGTAGACCAGTTCAGCACCCAGCGAGAGCCGCTTCGTAACAGACTGCAAACAACATTTTAATTAGTACACACATATTTACATACATACATACGTATTTTGTTTTCTTTCTCAACTTTCTTTGTGTGTCTACTCTAATTTCACATGTTTTGTCAATCGCTTGAAGGTTAGCAGGAAGAGATCCCTTTTGGGATATGTTCGCCTTTGTACTTATGCTCTGTTTTGTCTGTTATTTTGTCATGATTATTTGTACAATAAAGAGTTACATAGATACATACATACATACAAGGGTAAATCAAGTCATGTTGTTATTCTGTCTCACTGTCAGACGTCAGCATGGCAATCAGGGACATATAATAGTTGACAGGGTTGGCAGAGCACACAAAACACTGCACAGTCAAATCAGTGATTGCTTCATAGGTGGTTACAATATTTCTATTTGTTATTACCTTTTTTTTTAAGGATTCCAAGGGTAAAAAAGTATGACATCCTTTGGAGACATAGATAAAATTTACCAAATTTTGATTTTATAACTCAACAAAGGCCTCAGTTTAAAAACGAACTTAAACCTAATTTCAAGACAGTCTTTTTCTGTCACCAAAAGTAACACATTTCGTTAACTCCAATTTATTTACAATCAAAGAAAAAAAATAGTTTTATTACCTGTAAGTAATGGCCAACAAAGACTGCAGACTTGTCGCTGAAGTCAGGCTTGCCCACAGCCAGCGCCAGCGTGTAGTCGGAGCCCTTGTATTCCAGGGTGCCCTGTGTCGCTGTCAGCTTGCACTCTTGCACCTATAGGGCAAATTACATGGTTCAGTGATTGTTAAAGTATTTTCAATTGTGGAAAAAATACATTTTGGATGGTACAAAGTATGGAGTGGACTGATCAGCAGCAAATCTAATTAGACTACAAATTACGGATAGAGTGTGGTACAGTCGAGTTCATAAATATATGAGCAGACTAATGCCAAATACGTAAACTTTTGCACCTTATTGTCAATGTCATAAAGGTGTTCAGATATTTTGAACCCTCAGTTTTGCTCATATATTAATGAACTCGACTGTACTTTCTTATTTAATAAAAAAAAGACAAAATATTCAAGATGGCAAGACGAATGTCATCAACTCAAAATAGCAGAAATATGACAAATTCTAATTCATATATCCTTACAGACTAGTAGACAATTAAAGAAACGGTAATCATATTACATAAAAAAAAAACACACTGCAGTTTAATGGCAATATTCAGTTTCACTTAGTAATAAAAGTTGATTGTAGTGGACTTTTGCATCACTCAATCACTGTTTCTTCATTGGACATGAGAGATGATCAAACTATTAATCGAGTGCAGCTTGTCCCGGTGTGATTAGCAAATAATAAATATCTTTAATCTTACTATTGCCAACTTCTGGCATAGACTTTTCAAGGATATGGCATAGACTGGCCATCATTTCAAGCTTTGTATTGACCACGTAGAAAATTTTATTTATCTTTTACCTGTGCAGCGCCTTTGAGCCTGATTTCTGGAGTGAGCTGGTGGATGAGGTTGAAGTTCACATTGCCTGATGGGTCTACATCTCCCAGCAGCACAGGGAAGGCCTCTGTAGGGGATATTTGCTTCGTGCCTATGTATGTTGCACCTAATTTGTATCCATTTTGTGCAGAACTCATTGTTAATGTGTGTGACATCTGAAAGTAACATTACTCTTAGTTTCATACTCTATGTACTAAGTGTTGAATGAACCTTCCTTCAATACTTTTACACAAATAACCCAAAATATAAAAAAAATGGAATATAGCACTCTAAAGGTTAAAACTCTTGTAGAATCAAATTTTAAGTACCTGGAAATGGTTTGAAATGCCTTTGTTGACCATAAGTTTGCCCCCTTCAAAATTGACTGGCATGACATCTGAAAAATATATTTTTATATCAATTTAACAAAGAACAATATATCAATTCTATAATCATACAATCTTAACTTAGGTACAGCAATTAATTAAAAACATAATGTAAGAAAACCTGATTTCTGTGAATTACTTACTGAACCAATTATTGTATTTTAAGTCGGAAGATTCTTAAAAAATAAAAACAACAGAAGTGAAGGTGTGGATGTATGATAGTCCTATAAAAAATTAAGAGATTGGAAGAGCCAAGTGCAGCAATAAAAAAGGTCACCTTTGGAATCTAAAAGTTATAATACTATAAATATATGTTACAGGCAAACTAGGTTAAGAGCTCCAAGGAATGGGGTTGCTAAGTAATGATGTAAACTCAATGCTATTTAAATTTGATACAAATATTCGATCACATAGATCGAAGCTCACTCAATATCGTGCATAAAAGCGCTGTTAGGCACTCAAGTTTTGATAGGCTTGTGACTAAATTGAATTCTTATCAGTAAGTAAACACCTACAATGGGTCGGAGCATGGGGTGCCATAGGTACAACATTTCACAATAAAATTAATTTACGATATTTTCTGGCTATAATTTAGACACACATTCTACCCGAAAAAGTATAAAGGAATATAATATTCAAAAATATTACATCACAAGATAACCAAACTTTTTGAGTGACCTCAAGTTTTGTTTACCGGTTTTTTATGAATGAACTAATGATATAAATATCTTCGCCTACAGCAGGCACATTCTCTGATCATTCTCAATAAATTTAAAACGTCTTCTCCTGCCCACACGACTCACCTTTGGTTTTTTTGTGCAATTCATCCAACGTCCCCGGATTTTCACGTTTGTTCTCATTCTCTAATTTTTGAATGTCCGTGGGTGCGAGCCCTGAGTTATAGACACGATATCTGCTCGCAACAGCACCCATTTTATTGAGGAATTCGTTATACTTTCCCTAAATTCCTCAGAAATCGATGAACATGTGCAATGAAACACAATTCTGTGGAATAAAAGACAATCGCAGCAGTGTGAAGTTGACAGCAGAGATGTACCAACATAACAGAAAGATCCGTAGACAAAATAGATTTAGTGACAGGAGCAAGGCCCACAGAATGTTTTCACCTAGTTTCACCATGTGTTTGACTCGCTTTGTCTTATGAAAGAATTTGATGTGCTAGAAAAAGACGCATTATATGTCACTCATTCGTTTTTCCAAAGGTTGTACTGGATTGTCAGTTAATTTGGTTCTAATGGTTCTATTTTAACCCGGACAAATACGGTAGTTCTTGACTCCGGAATATCGCCGTTCATTCTTTTGTTCATTTAATTTGTTCGCTTATTCGTTGTCAGAATTGAGTTTGACAGTTGCGTGCAGTTGTGCGGATTTTATTAAAAATTTTATTATAAAACAATGAAAACTATTGAAAGTAGCTGTGTTAAAGTGGATAGTGGACTTCTGGCATCATGTCGTGTGTGATTCCTGGGTGTAAATCACATTCTTCGCGACAAGAAAGTGATTTAACGATGTTGTCGTTCCATCGGTAAGTTTTTGTACAATTATTACTAAAAAGTGAACTGAATGCCAATATAAATACAAAACGAAGTACGCTGCATCTTTCTACAGCGAACATCTGTCGTAATTAGTACATCAGTAGAGTTATAAGCGATTTTTAGAAACTATTTGAACTTCTCATAGTGATGTAATTATAGTTATCGATAATACATATCGATAATAAAATACGGTTGCTATAGTGAAAAACAAAACTGAAAAAAAATGAATTCTGACTTTAGTACGCCCAAACCAAAGTCACAGTTCAACTAAATTTTTTTTTTGTTTGTTTAATAATAATCTGTAATTGTTCTTAGGGGGAGTGCAGACGACAGACTTTTTGTTGCGATCGAGTCGGCGGCGCACATAAAGTTTGCTAGGATGCATTGTGCGCCGGACTTTTTGCGCGTCATGTGAGTTTCTGCATATAATTCCATAGGCTCTATTTTCACTGACTAAAAAGTCCGTCGCGGATAGTCTGTTGCCTGCGCAGGGCCGTAAAGTGAAAAAAAATCACTTTTGGGCACCTTTTGTACTCCGACTGGAATGGAAAGAGCTCTTAATTATTTATATTGTAAAAAAGCCTAAGATTGTGTTATACGTGTTATCAAAATAAATTTAAATGGTCTTGTTTCCCTTAAAACCCTCAAAATCAGATAAAAGCGACTCATTCCAAGACAAAATTTATTGTCGTTTGGTTAAATTAAATCCACCCCAGTCACACTTTATATAAAACTCTCACTATAAAGAATATGTCTCATATTTTTTCATAATCTAACTAACGGACTAATTAGAATTTCAGTTTTCTAACCTTGTCGTCATTCATATTAGCAAAATCCTTTTTTTAGCGGATGTATACGTCATACCTACCTGCATGCCAAATTTCAGCCCGATTCGTCCAGTGGTTTGGGCTGTGCGTTGATAGATCACTATTTCAATCAATCACATTTGAGTTATGTACATTTAGATATTCGCTTTTGTAACACTTATTATTTTGATTAAATGCATAATTGTTGTTATAAGTAAAATTGTTTTTCTTTGAAAACCTCGATAAGTTTATCGATATGACATTGAGTGTGTCACATCACTGGTAAGGAAAGTTTTAGTGACAACCCGTGAAAACGCATTACATTTTACATCAGTCTATCCTTTTCTAACAGACTAACATCCCCATAAGACAAAGCGAGTCAAGTATATACGTTCAGGTGGGTCTTAATAGACTGTTTCTAAGTCTTTCATTATTCTGAGGACAGGAGTGTGAATCAAACTTCCAATCTGTTTGAGACATCGTTAAAAAATCCTGCCAATTAAAAAGCGATTAACACTTATGGCAACATTACGGATGTAATTAAGACATCCGCTCAGACCGCTCATTCATTTGTCAGTGTCGTTCTTCGTTCTGTCGTTGTCGATGTCATTGTCATTTCACAATTTTGTTTTGGTCGAGACGGACGTGTTGAAAAAATATTATTTTCTCTTAAGTAAATAGAAAAGAACAGCTAACGTTCTGTTTTTATTTGCAAAGTGTTTAAACGCAAACATTCGCTATGCCGAAAGTCGTGTCTCGTAGTATCGTCTGTTCAGACACGAAGGATCAAGAAGAGTACAACGAAACCAAGCCTCTACACATCTACTACTGCATTTGTGGACAAATGTCGTTAATATTGGACTGCACCATCAACCGCTTACCGCTTCGGCCAACGGACGGTGCGCGCGTAATCGACGGATCCAAACATGCCCACAAAATCACATCAGATCCTGACGAAACAGTGTACCTGAAGAGAGAGAAAGGTATCGAACGCCAATACAGGTTAAAATGCAAGAAATGCGCTTTACCCCTGTATTATAAAAGTGAACAAGAAAGCAATGTGGTGTTTATCATGCAAGGAGCCTTAGTACAGACTGCTGGGGAAGGTGCTGTCACAGATATTTGTAAACAAGTAGCTATTGCCCAACCTAAGAAAATCATGGTCACTAAACACACCAAGAACATGGGTAAATTCAGTTCTGTGACTGTTTCCACAATCGACGAAGAGGAGGACGAAATTGAAGCAAGGGAGGTGGCCGACAGTTATGCAAATAATGCAAGAATCATCGAGAAACAGCTGGAGAGGAAAGGCATGAACAAGAGACAGGCGGAGGCTCCGCTGCCAGTTCAGGAGAAGAGAGTGAGGGGAACTTTGATTGATAAATAAATGTATATTTAATTACATGTGAGTTTTCTTTAAAATTTCCCTTTAGTTTCAACCCATTCTGAATTTGTAGGTAGTTTGGTGCAACATAGTATGACTGTCAATATACAGATATGGGCTATGACACTTAATATAATTACAGTTGTT
Organism: Adoxophyes honmai; assembly: GCA_005406045.1. NCBI lineage: Eukaryota > Metazoa > Arthropoda > Insecta > Lepidoptera > Tortricidae > Adoxophyes > Adoxophyes honmai. The sequence goes on along the minus strand of BHDV01054217.1, from coordinate 192,768 downwards.
GTATTGTATTTATTGGACTTAAAACAACATCTTCGGGATCTTTGACAGTTAACCTTCAGGCGATTGACACTATGATTTCAGTTGTACTTGGGTAATATGATTATTTTGTATTCGTTTATTTATGACATTTTTAATAATTGCATTCAATTTACATCATAACTATAAAGTACATGAAACGTACTAGACTATACTATATCATATTTTCTATAAATGTAATTATTTGTTTTTTTTTTAATGGTACAAAATTTATTCAAATCATAACTTAAACATAATACAATAATTCACAAAAAAAAAACAAAAATAAACAAAATAATAACAAAAGACAGAACTTACTGAAACTAAAACTTACCAACTAAAAATCCCCAATCCGAGTCGCACCTGGCCCAAAAGTCCCCATCACACCCGCAGCATTGCCCCGCTGTATAGCTAAGGCAATCTTCTGCACCAAGTACGACCCGGAGCGGGGGTCACAACCCCTGTTGCGCAGTCTACGGCCCAACTCGCCCACCAACGATTTAGCCTCAGCCCCCCAGGGACCAGCCACCTCGACCGCAAAAGGCACGAAATCATACGTTGGCTCCAAGGCCGAGTACTTGAGGTGTTTGGACCTCGCAGCATTTTCAGCCGCAGACCCAGCACACCTTGACGTGCCGCCTAAGTGAGATGGAGCAAACGTACTTACGCACGTCGCATCCCACAGAAGACAACGTCCTCTCTGCCAGGGAACCAACGTCAACCCGTCAGGCCTTTTGCCGTCACTGCGACTCAACCCCGGAGGCTCTAGGACACAGGGCACATTCGCAGCTACCATTGCCCGTTGAATGAGGCTGTTAATGGAGTGATGGCGAGAGAAGCGGCCGGCACATCGCTGACAACTTAGGCCGTGATGTCCATCTTCTTCCACCATCACCCCACACACACACAGGTGTCTCTCGCACACCTTGCACCCCAACCTCAGCGCCACTGCTATTCGGTTTATTTATTATTTATCTGTATATTGACAGTCATACTATGTTGAACAATGCATAATGATGCATGATGATGTTTGGTGCATAATGATGTAGTTTATCAAGTTGTTCATAGTTATCATGTAGGTTTCAGTGACTCAACCCACATAAGTATGAAATAGCCTATTCATTAGGGTTACTGTTGAAATTCTTATACATAAAGTACCACATGCTTTCATATTTCCAAAAAAGTGCATTATCTAATTATGTAGCTCATTTAGGGATTAATAAAAAACCACATTAAAAAACACTGCATAGTACTTTATTACCTCATTTAGGGATTAGTAAACAACCATGTTAAAAAACACTGCAAAGTACTTTATTACCTCATTTAGGGATTAGTAAACAACCATGTTAAAAAAAAGGCAAAGTACTTAATTACCTCTTTTTTGGATTAGTAAACAACCATGTTAAAAAAAAGGCAAAGTACTTAATTACCTCATTTAGGGATTAGTAAACAACCATGTTAAAAAACACTGCAAAGTACTTTATTACCTCATTTTGGGATTAGTAAACAACCATGTTAAAAAAAGGCAAAGTACTTAATTACCATATTTTGGAATTAGTAAACAATCATGTTAAAAAAACAAGGCAAAGTACTTTATTACCTCATTTAGGGATTAGTAAACAACCATGTTTAAAAAAGACAAAGTACTTAATTACCTCATTTTGGGATTAGTAAACAACCATGTTAAAAAAAAGGCAAAGTACTTAATTACCTCATTTTGGGATTAGTAAACAACCATGTTAAAAACCGGCCAAGTGCGAGTCGGACTCCCGCACTGAGGGTTCCGTACAAACAGATTACAACGACATCTAGTGACAGATTTTCGAACTAATGATAAATTTTAACTTTATTTAATAAAAAGAAAACTACTTGGTAGATTTTGTTCAAACCAATTTTCGTTGATAGTTTTTATGGTAATGTACATCATATATTTTTTTTAGATTTATCACTCTTTTATTTTAGAAGTTCGAGGGGGGGGGGGACACAACTTTTTCAACTTTGGAAGCGTCTGTCGCGCAAACTATTCACTTTAGAAAAGTATGATGTTAGACACCTCAATATCATTTTTGAAGAGCTATCCATAGATACCCCACACGTATGGGTTTGATGAAAAATTTTTTTTTAGTTTCAGTTCCATGTATGGGGGACCCTAAAAAATTATTGCTTTTTTTTTAATTTTGTGTCACAATCTTAATGCGGTTCACAGAACACATCTACTCACCAAGTTTTATCAGTATAATTCTCATAGTTTCTGAAAAAAGTGGCTGTGACATACGGACGGACGGACGGACGGACAGACAGACAGACAGACAGACAGACAGACAGACATGACGAATCTATAAGGGTTCCGTTTTTTTGCCATTTGGCTACGGAACCCTAAAAACACTGCAAAGTACTTTATTACCTCATTTAGGGATTAGTAAACAATCATGTTAAAAAAACAAGGCAAAGTACTTTATTACCTCATTTAGGGATTAGTAAACAACTAGGGAATGCAATCCCGCAACAAAATTTTAATCCCGGTATTTGCGGGATTGAGAGGTTTTAGTCCCGCGGGATCCCGGTATTTGCGGGATCCCGCATGTTTCTGAAAGTTTTTGAAAAAAAGACAGAAATCCTGTCTCATACACACAAGTATGTACTTATTAAACGGCCAGGGTAGCCTAGTGGTCACAGAACTTGACTGTGAAGCTTAGTCCCTGGTTAGATTCCTGGTCGGGGTAGATGTTTGTATGACAAATAATACGAATGTTTCCTCCCGAGTCTTGGATGTTTATTTACAACGTGTTACAAAATAGATACTGGGTAAAAATGCAAATTATAAGCGAAAAATATTGTAAACCCTAGTAAGCTGTCACTTAATTAGAACTAAAGTTATTTAACGGAGGATTATTTAACGGAGAACGGAGTCAATTCTTTGACGGATTTTATAATTTTCATTTAAAAAGGTTTGCAAACTCAATAACCAGGAATTGATGGCTTTTTTTTGTCAAATATTGTAAATTGACTCCTTATAATGGGTCATTTAACCTCCTTTCACAGCTTTACTCGTATTTTTGTAACTCGTTGTATACAGGTAAGTTTATCCGTTGTCTAGTATCCATAGCACAGGCATTCAATTGGTTAATTTGGAACTGGGGTGATTGGGATAAATTGTTAATATTTTGTATGATAAGTATTCTTATTCTAAAATGCATCTAAAACTAAAAATTAATAAAAAAATAATCAAATTTTTGTATCCAGAGATCAATAAAGAAATGTAAATAAAAATACTAAAAAGAGACTATAGGATATTTATGAATAGACGTTATTTTGAAAGTACAAAACTGCGCAAAAACTTTATTTATTTATGAGTAAAAATATATTCTTATGGCATTACAGTTTGGACCAATGCGCCATGAGATCTACTATCTAACTTAATCTAAACTTACGTTAGCATTATACATATATTATTACATAGGGACTTAGGGACACTAGATTTCCTTGCATCCATCAACTCGCAAAAACCCAGACATTCAGAACATACCTACAGCTGTCCATCGCCACGCAAACAAGTCGCACTCTGGCGCTGACGCAAGAAGAGCATTGAGCCATTAATTCCTCGTTATTTAGTTTGCATACCTTTTTAAATGAAAATTATAAAATCCGTCAAAGAATACACTCCGTTAAATAATCTATGATAACTTCAGTTCTATTAAGTGACACATAGCATGTTAATGGTCTTGTCTGACGAACGACTTCTGACTTTACATGTCAAATGGCCAACAACAGCAGAAAACACTCGTTCGCGCGCTTCCACGTGCCGAACAACAAGTGACAATTATTGTTGCTCAGTCCCGCAAATCCCGCGGGATCCCGCTCGATTTTCGTGCGGGATTGGTCCCGCAAAAATAGTGCGGGATCCCGGTATCCCGGTATTGCATTCCCTATAAACAACCATGTTTAAAAAAGGCAAAGTACTTAATTACCTCATTTTGGGATTAGTAAACAACCATGTTAAAAAAAAGGCAAAGTACTTAATTACCTCATTTAGGGATTAGTAAACAATCATGTTAAAAAACACTGCAAAGTACTTTATTACCTCATTTTGGGATTAGTAAACAACCATGTTAAAAAAAAGGCAAAGTACTTTATTACCTCATTTATGGCTTAATAGACACTCACATTAAAAAACATTACTATACTACATTATCATGGTTCAGGGTACACTGTACCTACCCAGTTAGAGAACCTGACTGTGAAGCATAAGTTCCCAGGTTCGATTCCCAGTTGAAGCAGACATTTGTATGTTAATATGATGTTTGCTCTTGAGAATGGGATCTTTGCTTATAGTAAGTTTCTCGAATGTCTTATACCCATTTTATACCCATTAAATTGCCTAATTTGGGCCTACAATGTACTTAGACCATATCATATATGTCATGTAGACTCTACATGATTGGTGTAAAGGTTTACATAGGGGTCAAGAAATTGAAACAAACAAAATAGTTGCATCCATTTTTTTATTAAATGAAAACAATTTTACAATGTTCATTTTAAACAATAAATATAATTATGTTTCAATATTAATATGATTGACGGAATAAATATATCTTTCACTTACATTTTGTATTTACATAATTATTTACAGAGACTTAGCCAATCTGTTATATATAGAATATAAAAATGTATGTACTTAGAAAAGAAGAAATTGTTAAATTCTGAATATTTAATTTTGTACAATATTTACAATTTTTTTTGTATATTTCAACAGATGTGAAATTTGAATCCCTGTTAGGAAGGCAAAAAAATGGTACTAGAAATCCATATGGACATAGACAAAAGGAGTTGCTTAACAAATTAATACTTATAGTTTTTTTTAAGTTATCTATTTATTTTAAGTAAGGTTGTCTCCTTAAAATCTGATGAAAACAAAAAATACTTCTAATTTATAAACTTTAATTGCATAGAATAAACAGACAAATTACACAACAGACATTAACCAAACATCTAGGGTATAATTTTAATAATCAGAACATTATAAATAAACACTAGTTGTATATCAACAGGACAATTTAACAAGAAGTATGATAAAATAACATTCCCTAAAAGTACTGTTTTTGTGGTTAACTTCGTCCTGTCAAAAAGTACCAGTAAGACCAGTTAGCATCATCAGCATAAAAATATTAAAGTTCTTCCAAATGCACCAATAACAAGATAAAATGGCTGTCCAACGAACTTAAAGGAAGTTGGCACATTAAGAATTGGGAAGCATTACAATTAATTGTGCGATGAATCAGTTAGGATAATCGGGAATAATATTTACTGTTTCAAGTTGTCAAAACTAGATGGCGCAGTCTGTGATAAGATTATGAAATAGAGCCATCTAGTGTCAATTTACTCTCAGTTACTTACAAATGGCTTTTCTTTTCCCGCTCTTCCACAAATGCCGCTCCAGATATAGACGACAAATCATTGACTAATGTTTATTATTATTATTATAATAAATGTTATTTTATTATTCTTAAGTCTAAAAGGAATGTGGTTCATTCGAAAGGATGATCGCTAAACTACGTCGTTTATTCGATTTAAAAGGGCACTTCCTAGGGGTTCTTACAAAGCTAGGTGGTAAAAATCGACAAGTTTCTAATTAAAAAGGAATTTTTCTGATTACTGTTTTCTCTTAAATGCTTAGGTAATAAAACAAGAAAATAATTGCAGTTGTATTTTGAAAGATAACTTATACATTTTAGGTTTTTAGTCCGCCAAAGTGAGCCGATTTTTCTACTTATATAAAATACTGTCTTTTAAAAACGTATTAGGTAGACGTCATAAAGGTTAATGTTTAGGCGGGTAGTATAAACATGTTCACCCCAAATTAATTAATTGGGATTTTTTTATAATATAGGTAATTAATTTGATTACAGGCTGTTCCCCTTTGGTAAGCTCACTTTAATTTTGTTAATGTCTTAATCAAAAGGAACTTTGGGTTGTATAAAACAAATGATTATTTACAGAAACTAAGATTCAGTAGATACACGTAGTAAAGTACGTTGCTATAATTGAAAACTCACACACTCAAGATACGTAGATGGAAACACTCCGATTTTAATTGGCTAAGCTTAAATTGCGATTGAAATCGAAAAATAGGTTTCATAAAGGCGTCTCATTAGGGGGCCATATATTAATTACGATACATAAATTTTGGCAATCTTATACTCACGAATAAGTACACAAAATGTGTAAAGTGTCATAAGTATAGCTTTTTAATGTATGACATAGTTAATAGTGACGCCTATTTGTTATGTACCTATTTTGGAATTAAAACTTGTCTAATTTATTGTATTAATTCATAAACTTGGAACAGTTACCAAAAAAATAAAAAATAAATGGTTTGTAGGCATTTATGTAAAGTCCAACTGTGTTGCGGCAATTGACCAGCTTTGTAATTCAATGAGATTTTTTTGGGCGATACAAAATAAATGGTCGTTATTTCACCCTCAAATCCTTTTGAGCCAAATTTCGTAAAATGGTTAGCAAATACTAAATTTCAGTCGTCCAATAAACAAACACCTATTCCTAGATTCGCTACGGAAAATTGTGTTTAGACATTTTGTTCAGTTCATTGTTTTTGCAGTAGGGTAGGTATTGTCATGTGGTGAAACTGGAAATGCGGGTAGATTTTGGTTGAGACAATGTTCTATAGACTTCAAATACGTTAGGTAAACCTTAGTGAAGTCTGTAGAAGCAACAAGGAAAAACCCTAGCTAGCCTAACCTAGCTTTCCCTGGTTTACAATAATACAAGTTCAAGACAGAATAGTATAATAATTGTATGTCGACAGCACATGTACGTAATCCATACGGAAATATATATAAATGTAATATGTATATTAAATATTATTAAGATTACTATCCGATTTTCAAATAATTGTAAAAGTACACATCTAGAAAAAGTCCAAATTATAAAAAACGGTAAGTATCCAATGTAAAACGTAACTATCTCTATTATTGTATGCCGAGATAATTATTTCTCTCTCTGAATTAGAAATTATTTTCTAGATCTAATCTAGGGGGCCAAGATAAACGAATATGCTAATATTTTTTCTTTCGTTTTATAAAAAACAAAACCTTACGAAGCTTCTGTATAACTACCAACAAACATTTATAATACTCTTGGCCCTAATTATAATATATTTTAGAGCTACTAATCTCACTTTTTGCTCTGCCATACACAGAATTAAATATAATAATTTAGGAATTTCAAACGGAAACTATATAAACAACTCAACAAATATTTGAGCATGTCTCTCAAACAATTAAACTTTAGACGTATCTGCTAAACTTACACCAGTACCGGTTTCCGTTTTCGTTTTCTCCTATGGTGCTTGTGATGTTTCGCGCCATGTGTCGAGTGCTCGCCATCTTGGTTAGGGACGCCATTTTGTGCGGCGCGTCTCTCGCTCTCTGCTATAACGGCTTGAAGGGCGGGGGCGGCATGGTCGCTGGCTGGTGGTAAGGGTGGTACTGGCGAGCTATGATGTCGCCCTAGAATGCCATAAACGTTAGCCTATACATTCATTATACTCAATCTGCCGTTGAGGGTGTGGAAGCAGCTACGTGGGGCCGATTCCACCATGTTTCTTACTTCTTTAGGCCTCTTACTTCATTGGAACATTAAATTCTTACTTCATATTAAGATGCTCTTATGCGGGCGTTCGCTATTGCTTAATTCAATATGTTTAGTGATCATGGATCGTCTAAGATGGCTGGTAATGATTGCTCGATTTTCCCACATAAGTGCTCATTCATTTCTAAACTTCTAATTATAATGTAGACAAGCTAAACATAGAATAAAAGATATGTTCATGTCATGCATTAAGTATTAATGAAGTTACTACCTAATACTCATTATACCATGGCTACTACATTCTTACGGGCTAGTTTACTTACTAAGGCACGTAATAAAATGCATGATAATAACCAATCATGATTGATTTTATACAGGATATTTTTATTAGTGCACATATTTTTGTGTTATTATAAAAAACGTAATGTTCACGAAAAATTCAAGATTTATCTACATTGGAATAAGTCAATGTTTTCTCGCTAGTAAGTAAATAATTTATTCATTGAAAAAAAAACTTGATAAGAGAGACTTATACCAAGAAAAAACTTTACTCTCATCAGCAGCGCTATTGTCTAACGCACCAAAAGTCTAAATCGTGAATAATTTAACAGTTGGGATCAATAATCGGCGATTATTAATCGCTTCGAAATTGATACAATTTCAAAACGAACTGACAAATTAAACACGATTTAGATTTTCGGTGCGTTAGACAATATTATATAGCGCTACTGGTTTGGTATATCAACCCTAAACTGCACGTAAATAAGATCAGATTTTATGCACTGATTATAAAATATCATGTAGGTAATAAGAAGATAGAAATTGGGTAGGAGAGTTATAGTTAAATATCCTTAATAGAGCTCTACCACTAGCACAAACGAATGGGGCAGTTAGGATAGTTTTTGCTACGTAATGGACTAATAAAACTCACCACAGTCTTTGGTTGTCCTAACCTAAATTAAGGGGTAAATAGGGTAGGTATTAATCGAAAAGGTTAAATACACTTTAAGGTACAATAAAGAGCAGAAAGGCTTATTCGCAACCAATGTTAATATGTGACAGTTAGGTACAGCCAAAGAATTGATACCTGTGCCACTTTGCATCGTTTCTTATCGTTATGATTAGTAGATAGTACCTACTTATGGTATGTAACAGTGACATTTCTTGTAAAAAAGTACAAAGTGGTACAATTACCAAATTCTGTAACTGTACAAAGAAAATGGCGACTTCTTTTTTTGCTCTTTATTGTCGTAGGTACACTTAAGGTTAAAATTAATTAGGTTTGAGGACTCGGACAAACATATGAATGGTGTTATCGACCCCGGGGATGCTAATCTACGCAATACTTACAACTTGAGGCTGGTTCTGAACTTGTTTTAAGTTTCTCTCATGGATCATGAGTTGATGCGCCGCCCTGCAAATAATGTTTATTTTTCATTAAAATAAACCTCCAATCTCTTCTTGGCGCTTAAATGATTAAATCTCTTCACAAAAAAACGACATCGATAGGAAGTTTTATGGATAAATTACTGTTCACTTGAATAAACGACTGGTGAGTTTAAAACCGTTTTCCCCACATAGGTACACTAATAGGTGTTAACGCGCCCCGTTTAGCTTTCATCAAAAAATTGTATTAGTAAAATATTCAGCTATTTCTCTATTGTAATACAAAACAATGCGATACGAATAACAGAATTTAAAACACATGGCTACAATAGGCGACCCTTGCGTTATTAAGCTTTCTCCCAGACAACCTTTAACAAATAATGATGTAAAAGAAAAAAAAATGAGGTCCTCATTTTACATAATATTTTGCTGCCGTTTCAAAGATCCCTTTTAATTTATTGTGCTAATAATATCTGCATGTTACCTGTCCATCTGCTCCTGGGTCATCTCCAGCGCCTCCTGCATCTCCCTGGAGGTGTTCCTTACAAATTCAGCGTCGCAGTAGGCGCCCAAACCTTGCTCAGCTAGGACCTGCCGGTACACAAGCTTTATGTAATACCTCCACATAAGTATCATATTTAACTCATAGGTAACATTAATTGAAAATCCATGTGGTATCGGGTTTACAATAATACCTCTCCATTTCTTCCGTCGATGTCGTAAGAGTCAACTAAGGATAAGGATAGGTTAGGTTAAGGTATGCTGTAGGCGACAGGCTATCAACCTGTCACTATTGTACCTTAACTTAGAACCTAAAAATATGCTAGATGTGGCTGCGAAACGCGAAATAGTCACGGTTTTGATTATGTTACGTTTCGTATATTCTGCCTACACCTTTTAGGAATACAGGCATGATGCATGTTTGTATCAATATTCCTGCTTAGCGTGTTTTTTGAAGTTAGGTACTTAACTCCTCCTAAACTCCTATCTACCATCTATAAGTTAATACTGTCGAAGGTTTCAATCGGACTTTAACACCCTCGGGAACGTCATGTGTATTTCAGCATGAACTGCTATTGTTGTACGAGTTTTTTTTACCTTCGCAAAGAACGTACCCTGGTAACCAAGCTCTCAGCTGACCCCACCACTGGGACCGAAGAGTTAATTCCTCGGGGGCTCCCAGGGAGTGAGACGACACCGCGGCCCGAACTATCGCCGCCTGCAATCCGGGTTATGGTGAAGTTGGATGTTTATGTCGATGACTTTGTTGTTTTCATGACGTGTAGTAGCCGAACGTTTATGTCCAAAACTTCATGGTACAAAGCTAACGGCTTTGTAATTGGATTGTTCGATACTTTTTAGTACGCGGATTCTTTAATTTAGAAAAGTTTTGAATTACGTTTGGCTACTAGTCCGTTTTTTTTTCTACGTACTTTAGAGGTTGACCTTGAAAAGTCTATTTTTGATTCTAAAAGCCGAAGGTTTCTGGCTAACTCTTTGATTATAAACGTTTAACCTAAGATGGGTATATCAATTTACAAAATCTTCTACTAAATTACAAATTATACTATCTAAGTTTGAAGCATTTGTCTAATCTGCTTTCTAGTTATTTAAAATTCTAAAGCTTTAAATCTATTTATGAAAAATTTTAGCAACTAAATCAAATGTCCTCGTGGAATTTTACGATTTGTCCTTTACAAGCCTTCGTGCTTAAACAAATAGTAAAAAAATAAGTTTGTATATTAACTATAATTCTATAAAGCATCTAAACCTACCTAGATTAAGATGCACTATAGTTACCTCCATGAGTTTACATGCTATTAATTTATTTAATGATTAATTAATACTTTGATTAGGTAGTAATTACCGATTAATTTATGAACATGATCAGAATGTGAGCTAGAGCATATTTAGCTTAATTAAATGTGTACAAAATTAATGTGCAATATTAAAAGTGTTAGTTATGTGTTTATTTCCGTGAATTTGTGATTTGCAAAAGCTTCTCGTGATCGTGTTAACCCTTCGGGTGGCATCATGATACGCGCATAAAGGCGTTGAGTGGCAACAGTCCAGCTGATGGAATGAGAAAAAAAGTGCGGATGTGGCGTTGTCCCTGAGCTGGACAAAGTGTACTACTCTAATTAAAACGCAAAATTTGTGCCATTTTACAATTAAACGCGAGCGTATCTAAACGTTTTAATGATTTTATTGAATATGGTCACACTTAAAGCTACAGAAACGTTCAGAATTCGCACTCAAAATATTTTTTTTACGCGTTGAAGTTTGAGTGAGCTGGTGGTACCCGGTTGTAGTCGAGTTTTGTAAAGGTTTTGTTTAATAAAAATGTATGAGGAATGTTGTTTTGAACTCGTAGTCTTTTGAAGTTTTATATATTCTTGTAAATAAGCCGAAATTTACATAAAATAAAAGTTTTATTTAAAAGTTCTGAACGTTTTTATCGAGACGAGGTAAATTGTCTGTACCCAATATTTCGGAAAATTTGTACATAGATTTAACACTAATAATTTTCTTGCGTGGTAGAAATCTGTTAGCTTATTTCATGGTTATTTCAAAAACATAGCTTGTAATAATTGTTTTCATACAAAAATATACCAGAATTATGATTTTTATAAAAAATGGGATTTGACGTAACCAGACAGCTGGAGGCTCTGCCACATCCGTCAAATATTTCAAAATGGACCCTGCCACATGTGCACTTTTCGGCTTTGTCCAGGAGCCGGAATTTGCCACGCGAAGGGTAATGTACTTCTCTTCAATTTTCCTGTGATTCTGTAAGCCTAGTAATTAATATTAGTGTCGTTGCAATATTCCTTGACTACAAGCTGTGGAAGCTTCCTTCTCTAAAACAATTGAAAAGACTAAATATGTTACATAAAACTATAGGGTTACCTCAGTTGATTAATAAGATTAACAAGGTTTTGTCGCTCTTTAAGGCATCTATTAACATATCAAAGAACTTACACTTATTGAGATGTTTTTCGCTTTTATCACTTAAGTATTTTTATAGTGTCGTCTCCTGAATTTGTGTAATTACTAGAAGTTTCCCTGGGCATACTCAATTAAAATGTTTGACATAAATTTTGGTTTAGATACTTAGTCATAGTGCGTCGCTTCATGGCGTGGTACAAAGGCACTTTGAAACTTCACGCACGACCTGTGCCAAAGTTCTAACCTCGGCAACTTTTATTCCATTAACAAAAACGTGTCTATTCTTTCCGAAAACTTGAACGTCTAAACAGTTTCCAACTATCCCCTTAATCAACACCCCGAGTTAGAACATCCTAAGCACAAAAAACAAAGAAGGATGCTTCCAAGTAGGTGCGGACCTGGCGAGTGCGGGCGAGCTAAAAGCGGGGCGGGCGGCGCATGCGATGCCGCGCCCGACGAGGCGCTGCGCACCATCCGACCTGTCGCCGGCGCCGGCTTCACCGCGCGCAGGCTCCGCCGCTCCCCACCGCGACATGCCCTCTCCCGCGCATGCGAGAACGCAAACGGGATCTTCGCAGCCGCGTTGTAACCATACAACGTCATCGTCTTCGACTCCGTTGTCGGCGTAAAGTCACTCGCCAGATGCGGAGAAATCTTCGGCTGAATCGTCACTTCGTAACCAGGCGACGGTGTTTTGTCTTCCGGGGAAGCCTTCCGAGGCATCTGCAACTTCTCGCGTGAAGAAGTCGAGTCTTCAGGATGGATCTTTTGACGGGACACCGCGGGCGATGTACGGATCGGAGCGGTTTCGCTCGGCGTTGTTAGGTAGTTCACGCAGCCGAAAGCCAGACCTATCTGCCCGAGCATCTCTGGGTAGTTCGACTTCTGATTGCTGTGATACGTTACCGGAATCCACGCGGATGCAGTGAAATAGAAGATGATTGTGTTAGGAAAGGTTAGTCTAGTCTAGGGTTAGGTGCTGTGCGCCAAACGGCTCGTCTACTTGGGAAAAACAAACTCAAAAACCACACGTTTGACTACCTTTGTAAATAGCGTTCTTTAGGTCATTTGTGGTTCTTCTGCAATGTAAGGGATTGACATTTAATGACTTAGAATTTGATGAGACAAAAGCGTTGATACTAATACTAGTAAGGTGTGGTACTCACTCCAATACTTGGTATATCTTCTCTGATTCTCCGTTGAATATGAGAGGCCTCAGCGGTATTTGCTCTTTCGGCTGTCCGTTTGGTCTGGAAAATACCATTATGTTATTCAAATCTTTGAGTGACCGCTTAAATGCATTTCTGGTAACATTCAGCAGCTAGCAACATCCGATATGTCTATCCAAGCAGTCTATACTTACACCGTAGGTGCGAGCGGTAGAGTTCCCACTCCGTATTCCCGTTGCATCATTGAACTTAAGTGATTTCCCACGCCTTCTGTAATGATTAATCAAATACACCATTAGCATCAAGAGTGGTTCTTCGAGGCTAGATTGAACTTTGCTACAGACTTTTATATGAATGATTTCGTACTTGAATTGTTCATTGCTTTGACCAGAAAATTTATCAGGGCCCTATTTCACGAAACTATTAGTTTATTAGCATATTAGTTATTAGTTACTAGTGTAAAATTTACTAGTACTATAATATTTTCTGTTTCACGAAAATAGTTATTAGAGTAGTAACTAATACTGGTAAACTAATAAAAAATATTAGTCTGACTTGGCTGAATGCAGTTATTACCCATACCTTCTTACCTATTAAAAAAAAGCGGGAAAGTTACCGCCATTCGTTTTGTTTTGATATTTGCACATTGGCGGCAAAAGATAATTATTCGTTTAATTTAGTTATCATCATCATCATCATCATCAGGCCTCCTCTCAACATTTTTAAACGAAATCTTTCATGAAACTCAAATGTGGATTCAAAGAATTCGTACGTATTTCGGCTCAAAAAGTAAAGTAAAGTAAAAAAGTCTTTATTGTACAAACAGAAGAAATACAAATAAGTCACAGACAAAAATGTTGATGTACAAAGGCGGACTTATCCCAAAAAGGGATCTCTACCAGCCAACCTTTGAGTAGTAGAGAGGAGCAGTAACACAGGTAACGACAAAAGCGAAAAATTATTTATTATGAATAACTTCAATTCTTATACTTACATAAATCTACTACATACTAAGTATACTACTAAATAATAATAAACGGTAAAAATATAGATATAAATGCATACCGTACACATATACACGTAAAAGTAAAATAAAAGTTTCGTCGACGGCGGATTATTATTAAACCTTCTTCACCGTCGGAAGAATCCGAATCAGATCCCATTTTAAAAGTATTTTTTGCATAATGCGACACTAATAATTTCCACTAATATTTTTTACCAACCTTCCGAGACCAATAGCTTTATTAGTATATTTTACAAGTGTATTTATTTGTCTTTTTATTCGTGATACCAAAATTCGTTTTACTCTAATAATATTAGCTAATATTTATTAGTTGGTAACTAATAACCAATATTTATTAGTGTAGCTTTGTGAAACGTAAATTAGTAAACTAGTAAAAATATTAGTTCATGGACTAATATTATTAGACTAATAAGCTTCGTGAAACTATCACTAAATTGAAGAAGCAGATACCTATATCACAAATAAACTATCCATTTATGAGTAAGTAAGTATACTGAGAGTTGAACTTTGCTGTATCTGTCTACCGCACAGAGAATAATGTGTGATGTGATTTAATTCTTTGGAGTGATTTCAATCAAAATGAGTTAGAAGTCCCCTTGACATATTTTCGGTTGATTGTGCCCACCTTTTTTTGGATCAATAACCAGGCATGGATCCAGAAGGTTCTAAAACCAGCTTAGTTACCTGGAGGGGGGTCTCCAGGCTTGCGGTGCCGATGGAAGTGCCGGTTGGGTCCGTGGCGACGGATGCTCGACCATACGCCGCCGAACAACGAGTGGTTCCGCTAAAAGATGAATATGTCATCAATGTTAAGAAACTAAACAAACGTGCTAGTAATTTTTGCTTGTGTTTTTTTACTAAACGTCTGTTGAGTCAGATAGTCCGGATTATTTTGGTAACCACTTATCTTTTAGTTAACAAATCAACGTGATGCGAGTTACGTGAATGTTCTATGTACATCGCGTGGAGGAAGTTTTGTAAGTCAGATGCTTAATGCATCTTTCAACTACATTATTTCTTTTCAATCTTCGGTCCCTAGGCTTTTTCCTGGAACGACCTTTCGCTATTAGATTTTTTCAAAACTGGCGGCCCTCGAGTGTGGACCCAAAATACAAGTTTCTTCGTGGTCTTCAGTGGAATCACCGTTGTATTTGAATATATCCTTACCCTATGCATTGGCACATCAGACTCCGCAGCGATATCGTCCAGGTTCCCTGATATAGCCCTCTTGAGTTCAGGGCCTGCTTCGTGCAGCGTCCTAAGGCCTGCCTGCAACGTCATCTGGTGACCAGTCTCATCGTTCTGCCTCATCTCCTGCTCTTTCCGTTTCTTAAACCTTTAGGGAGAATGTGTTGTTAGTTCTTTGGATAAAAGTTTTTCAGCCGGGAAAGGTGCAAAAGATTTCTACATCACAAGATTTTGAATTCAGATTCGAATGTATTATTTGTCCGAATGCAGTCCAATAAGGTCGTAATGTATTTTTTTTCTTTATATTCAGATTTACGAGTTGTACAACACTTCCGTATAACCATTTAAGGTAGATAACCATGCCCTTTTGAGTAGAATCTTTTGTACCTCTGAATACTTACCTACTGGCCTGCAGCTGGTGCAACTACACTAGGAAATGGAAAATTCTAAGAAACTAAATCTAATAATATAATTGTATTTGTGGTCTAGGATATCCTAGATGAAAAATTTGTAGAAAACTGTAATGTAGTAAAAAATGCTATTTTGAAAAGACCCGTTGCGAATTAGTTTGCCAAACCATCAACAGGACAATTTCTTCTACAGTCTACTAATCTAGTCCTGTCACTTTTATGGCGCCTAATCAACAACGGACTTCATAAGAAACGTGATAATTATAATACAGCAAAAATAAGAAGTGCAATGCCGGATACGAAATTATTAAATTTAGTGTAGACATTATCGTCATTAAAAGTTAACAGCATCCTATTTTAAGTTTAAAAAAGTGCTAGTGTACCTAAAAAACGTCGATTTTATAATAATGTAGATGATAACGTTTTCTTTAAAAAAAAACCGTAATATCACAAAACACAACACTGATCCATAAAATACAAAAAAGTAACAAAATATGGAACATGTATTTTTGTTTGGAAATCGGGAGTCAACCCAAAACATGCCTGTTTAATCTCTCGGGGTAAATAATTTAGTGGTTTTTTTAGACATTTTATTTAGATTTTCTTAGGAGCATGCAGGGCGAAACCCAAAATATCTGCAGGTTATAGGTATATTTATGTTGTACATCTAGATTTATTTTCTATCTTAGGAATGGCATAGAAAAAACACTAGTGGGTACATTCGATTCGTATACAACATACGGCCGATGCGTTACTCACGCGTGGTTCCTATGAAACAAAAACAATTGTGTCAGTGTCCGAAACAAATCAGAACGTAAAACAAATAAAGTTCGAGTAAAATGCTGAGACACAGCGTAATATTTTCAATGTAACCACAATTTAAATTCAGAATTCACGTAAAAACTTAAAATTAAGGCTAAACTCAAAACGATAACGGAAAGATCTTCCCTCCATTGTTGCTCTCAAGGAACCTAAAAAACTTTGCTGCAATTATCGAATCAAAACAATAATCATAAAGATCAGAAGTGGGATTTGGTTCAGATCGGGCGTCGTCCGCTTAAAAATCAGCAGTGGATTTTTAAAAACAAGTGACGCACTTTCAATCAGAAGTAGGATTAAGTATGTTAAAATTCACTGACCTTCTGAAGTAGTCCTGTATAAGGAAGGTGGCGTAGAACTTTCCAACGGTTATTTCATTGGGATCCCCTGGTGGTGGTACCACCTGATCAAGGAGTTTCGGTGACGTCCGCTTCCATATTTTTTTGATGACTGCCCTAAGTTGTGTGTTGCAGTCGTCTATGTTACCTGTCAAAGTAAATTTTATGCAAATCAGTCTTTTTTTAATGTTGCGTCACTGTGTAAATAAATTGAAATTAGTTCTCCCATTTTCTCGATATTTACAATCTACCATTACTTCAATTGACACCTTAAATTGCTTTCAACATCATAATAGGTTAAGTATCTCTTATTAGATCACCACGTCACTGTTAAGAGTGAATGCTATTTTGACGATGTAACCCATTTTATGATATAAGAGTGTTTTAATTCACATGAATGTCCTCAGCAATGGGTAACGAACTACTAAAATATTATGTTACAAAATTCACTTAACTTTCCATGACATAATTTAAAATAAACACTCGTGAATGTTCTTACCCTCAGTCTTGATTTTAAGCGACGTCCGGACAACAGCGAAGAGTGTGGCATTGAATAGGACTGTCCCGTCAGAATTCAGCGGCATGTTCATGGAAACCAGTCGTTTGCAGGCCACCCTGTGCGGGCAGAGCTTGCCGAACCCTAAAATCCAGGGAACAGCGTCAAGGAAGAAACTAATACAGTCGAGTTCATTAATATATGAGCAAAACTGAGGGTTCAAAAATATCTGTACATCTTTATGACATTGACAATAAGGTGCAAAAGTTTACATATTGGGCATTTGTCTGCTCATATATTTATGAACTCGACTGTACATCCAAGTTCAAGTTTTTGGGAATCCAACAGTCATATTTGCATGCGTTGAGATTTTTTTGCAAATTTTGTGATTGAACATCAGTGGAAAGACCTATTTACACAAACTATGATCTGTGACATACTAGTTGATGGACAGGTGGTTGGAATTGGATTGACTCTACTAGTAGGTACCAGTTATTTTATTTAGATTCAAAAACATATAAATAACGACTGGTAATGATCAATTTTAGGCGATGATGGTCAAATTTCAGCACAGAAAGGAACAAAGATATCGGCAAAGTGGAAATTTCATAAATATAAACAGAAAACCGTAACGATAAGTCAATAACAGCTTTGTGACTGTGTGCATATTTATCGCAATTTAACTGATATTTATTGTTGACTGCACTATAGGTGTTCTCAATAGATGTCCAATGACCAAATGAACAGATTGACATGATGATAGTGCAGTTAACTTACCTAGAGGAGGACTTATTTTCCTTAACAAAGTAACTACATCTAAATGTTTGATGCGACCCTTCGCGTCTGGATCGTATTCGCTCCATAATCTGTAATCGACAAGTCAAGTAAAATATTGTTTTGAGCATAGCGTAGCACTGATTAGAAATGAGGGAATATGCAATACCAAAGCAGATTCGAATGCCGACAAACGCCCAGAGTGCTGCCCCATATTTTATTTAGTTAAACAGCATTGCCATACAATGTGGCAATCGTACTAGTCATAATAGTTTCGAGACAATTTGAATCAGAGTTTATTGACCCCTACACTACTTTTTGCATGCGTCGACTTATACTTAATTAAGTAGGCAAAGTTTTGATTACCTTATAAATTCATCTAAGTGGTGTGGTCCCAGTATTGACCAGTCTCTAGTTAAATAGTCGAAGTTGTCCATGATGACGGCTACGAATAAATTAATAATCTGGAAATAAAATAAATAAAATATTACAAAATTACAAATACAGTAAATAGGTACACCGGAAGCGTTGCCAACCCTGAGGCCTAAAGTACATTCCCTCAAATGTCAATACACCGTCTTACTCTCCACAACTGAATACCACAGAGTCTCACCAAGAAGGAGCAAAGCACGTAGAAGGAGATGAAGTAGGGGAAGGCAAGCACGGAGCCGCAAGAGCCGGCGCTGTCTTCGCCAGGCTCCTCCTCGTAGTGGTCGTCGCACCGCACCTCGGGCTCCGGGGACACGCCCATCATGATGTCCTGCCATGCCTCCCCTGGAAACAAGATTATAGAATCGACCCACGATATCTCTGCATAAGATATTTAATGGCAACCCCAAAAAATCGTCCTGTGGCAACATTTTTTTCATGTCACTCGGAAACGACTTATTGGCATTACGTAAATATTTTTCTGAGTTTTTTAACGAATCCTGCCTTCGAGATGGTTAGAACGATTAAAAGTGGAGTTCGGGAACTTGTATTCAAGATGATTACTCATTTCCCATTAACCTAAAAGAAGAAATGGAGTCCGTCCGTGAGCAAAAGGATCAATGTTTACATGAAATTTTAACCTCAACGAGTAACTCGGTAATAAATTCTTGATATTTGATAGAATAAATAAAATAAATAAATTGATCTAGTCCCAAACTAAGCTCTAGGCTTGTACTATGGGTACTAGACGACGATAACCATACTTAAATAGAGAAATACATACTTAAATACATAGAAAACATAAATGGAATTAATTAGGGCTGGAAATAAATTTAATCATGGATCAAAACGTGTCGTTTGACTATAAATCAGTATTGCCATAAACAAACTTTTGATTTCTACTATATTGTCAACTCATTGCAGAGTTAGGTATTGTGGGTTGACTCTAGTCGAATCAATTGGTGTCTGAACGCAGAATATTGTCATAATTAAACGTTATGAACATAATCCTTTGTCTTAAGAGCTGAGAGAAATGCTATACTATGACGTTAACTGTAAATAGGTTCGATGGATTGGTTCGACGGCACATGGTTTGGACGTGTTCAGAAAAACTTGTTGCTTGACTCTTTCAGTTTTTGAAAATTCAATGTGTTAACTTAACGGTGGCTTATTCAGAGTGAATGGAAGGAAGTCGTTAAAATGTGCCCACATTTCTGATCTATGAAAGTGAACTGATAGATTGATGACCATGCTCATAATTCTAAGTAGATTCACAGGTTTTAATATCTACTTACCAGTCGCTGAGCGAAATAACACGAGAATAGCTTGAGGGAACGTCTGGAAGTGGTTGTTCCTTGTGATGGGTGTCTCATCGTCTATCGCTACTTTTCCGAACACCTAAAAATACACGTTAAATTAGAAAAATCCCTGCTCAATATTACTTAATGCCGGGAGCCGGTGGACTGCCAACGAACAGCCGGGATACGGTCGAATGCCACTCGATAGGATAATAATAAATGTATAAAATTACCGACAGTAAAATTTGTACATTTGAAATCTCACCTGCATCCCTACTACAGCGTAAATAAAGAACAACATCAGGATGAGTAGAGCGACGTAAGGAAGAGCCTGGAAGGACTTGATGAAGGTCCAGAGAAGGGTCCTGATGCCTTCCCCGCGGGACAGCAGCTTCACAAGCCTCATCACTCGGAAGAGGCGGAAGAAGTTAATCGAGGGTATTGAGGTCTCCTGGAAAGTGTAGATGAGGATGAGAAAAGTCATTAAAGTGAACTTCGTAGAAGCGAACTGATGTAGGGATAAATTGAGTGAATGTTTTTGCTGGAAAGTTTCAGAAGTTAAACAGACTCGTCGTATTCTGTTTATATTTTCGAAAATAGGAATTACTTTTCAATTGGTCATTTTGAGTCTAGAATATATTTCACTCTAGGGAGTTTTGACCCATTCCAATTGTGTCTTTCCGTGCGTTTTCGGTTTAAGGCGAGGTTCTACTAGATTTGTATGTACCCCGCGCCTCTCTCGCGCAAAAGAAGGCGAAGGCGGGGTAGCGGGCGACGCGGCAGGTTGTCAATACGTTGGGCACGCGGTCAAGTTTTAGAATAAATTATGAATTCAAAAAATAAACAACATCGATTGAAAACTATAATTTAGCAGGTTCTCTGTAGTACTTAAAGATAAATATTTCCATATAGAAATTATGTAGAAATTAAAAAGAATAAACACCAAATAATGCGTTTTAGTTTTTATTTTTGCCTGTGTTCGAGAATTTATATGATCGAGGAAAGTACATCCTATCGTGTAACCAATTAGCACGTTCCTTAGGCAATATCTTTATGTATAACATATATTTTTTTCAAGGCTGTCATTTAGCAGAAAGTATGTAAAACATTAGATCTTGCAACCTTCAATTCCGTCTCCCTTGGAATACCTCGCCTTAAAAACCATTCGCGTTACATCGGAAACGTCGAGGATGGCTGAATCGAAAAAAAATCTTCTGAACCTAAAAAAAACCTAGTTGATCGTACGTATAATGTTTTAAAATTTTGTGATTTTCACTCTTGTTACTGAACGGGTATTAACCGCGTTATTTTTTTTATGCTTTACACGGTTTTAATAACATCGATGCTTCAGCTGCTTTACAGCGACCGTGGTCACGAGTACACCTTTGAGACCGTATAAAAATGTGAGTGATAAGTAAATATGATTATAACATCGATGACTTATTTAAAATTAGCAATAGATATGATTGTGAAAACGTATATATTTTGATACACCTTTAACATCGGCCGAGTGCTGTGTGCGATTTGCGATTTATAAATTGCAATCATTTACATTGCTTGTTGCATCTTTATTTGTTACTGTCCCACTGTCTAAAGCTACGTGTGTACTGACATCTAAAGCTATATTAATTTCTCTATGTACAGGATAATCTGACCTATAGTCTCTATTTTTAATTTTTTGAATTGTAAACACAAACATTTTTAATTGGCTTCAGTGTTTTGTGTTTGTACAGGTATGGTCTGTGTTGAGGCGTGCAACTTACCTTGATTTGGGCTTTTGATAAACCGCTTCCCTGAAATCAATATGTAGGCTACATTTGCAATAAATAATAAGAAAATAAATTTACGGCATGCAGGGTAGATAGTAATACATCCATTATTGATAAATCACTTACTAAGAAGGACATGGATGCAGTAATGTAATCTCTGGAGCTCTAAATATCATACTTTTGAAATTATAATACTTACTAATGTAAAACGCTACTCTCTCCTAGGTTTTTACTTCAACCGTAATATTACTGTCAGATGAATATTATAAATTTAAAACTTTAGCTACGTTAGAAATATTATAAAGTATATTAAAGCCTGACAAATCTTTGGTGAGGTCTGTGGTGTTATTCTCTGACATAACTGACTCGTCGACGAGCTTGACATCAAGGTGTCATATTTTCCATACAATATGACAGTTCATTTTGACACCTCGACGTCGAGCTCATCAACGTGTTTAGTATGTTACGTTAGAGAATAAAACCACTGTCACGAAGAAACTAGTTTTTAGTATAATGACAGTCGTCAGTCAGCCATGTAGTAGGTTACTGTAGGTAATAACAGTCAAATCACGCATTATTAAGCGAAATATAACATAACATTCGGAATACGTTTTTTTAATTTTTCCGCTTTCTTTAGATTTTATTCTGGCTTAATTTTGCCCGATAGGTTTGGAGCACAGACTTATTTCAAAATAGATACCGCGACTTCCTGCATTTGTACGAAAACTGAGTGTGCCACTTTTTCTCTACCTACAGTAGCGTCACGGTCACGTGAGCGCTTTAGTGATAGGAATTGACAGTCCGGGTGAAACTGATTCAAAGGTGACGCCGCCTTATTCAACTTGTCCTGTCTCTGGGAAGTTAAACCTAAACTAAGTAGTAAAAAACAAATGAAATCGGGTCAAAAGAAAAGCATTGCTCTCCCTTTTGGCTCCCTTTTGGCACGCGAAGTACATACACTTGAGTCGTCTATTTCGATAAAAGTCTGCGGTTTGGAGAGGTTGTTATTTGACATTCGTTAACTGACAGAACGATTGCAGTGATTTTTATACAAGAAGTTAATTCCTACAAAACAAATTTCGCAATATGGTCACACCTCAAAGTTAGGTCGGGCTTTACTAAGACCTAATTATTTACTATCGTTTTGAAATAATGGTGATATTATATAATGGGTTTGCTACAATTATTTACGTAGCTAAGTATGTAATATCGGGACAGCAACTGTATTACTTGTATTGAAAAAGTTTATAGCTCCTGTCTCTGTAGTCTTAGCTTCCATATTAATATAATTTTCACTGTCAATTAAAACTGCTTCAGACGCTGATATCAGTCGTATTACCATGGAAATAATAAAAGTATGGAAATGGACACCCTCTACCATTAACGGAAATATAGAGACATGAACAATAGATATAATTCACATTAAAATTGAAATTGATATTCATATTGAATTATTTGTGAACAATCATTAACTTCTTCAATACAAATAAGTACAATTATTGTGATATCTACTGTGTGCAGTGCATCGTGGTGCTTTACCTGGTTTTTGAGCTCGTTCACTTGCGAAACCACTATGTCGATGATGCTTCCTAGCACGATTATGAAGTCGAATGTATTCCAAGCGTCTCCGAAGTAATTCTAAACGAACATACAGTCAAAGAGTTAGATTCGTAGGCCCCCTCAATAAGTGTGGCAATATCTTTGAAACAAAAGAGGTCTACAGCTTAGTAGCTGTAGACCTCTTAAGCTGAAGCTGTAGTCAGCTTTTGATATTAATAAAGATTTGGGGACTGTTTTTGATGTAAAGGTATCAATTGTTAGTGACAACCATGATTATGAATACATTGAAGAAGTCTAATGGATGTTTATGTATATTAGTGCATGCCATCAAATTTCCTTAGAAGATAGAATTAGTCGCTATAAGCGAAATTGATGGATAAAGATTTGTTAAAGGTACCTAGTAAAGATTCGATGATAACTGTAACAAATGACATTGAAATTCATAAAGATACGAACCTTAAATCTAAACGCAGCGAGTTTAAAAATGAATTCCAACGCAAAAATGGCAGTGAAGATCATGTTCAACATGTCCAGTGCTTTGCTGTACTCCAAGGGCTGGTTGTGGTACTTCATGGCGAGAGTGATGGTGTTGATCATGATCAAAACAAAAATGGCGTACTCAAACGGCTGCGAAGTGACGAACCACCAGACTTTGTATTGTATACGATGTTTTGGGATGTATCTGCAGACATAAGTTGCATGAGGCAAGACAGTTGCAAATTGGGATTTGCGAGCAATATATACAGTGAAGGAGTGTATATAAGATGAAATTAATGACTAGTAAATAATATTACCTTCGTATAGGCTTTGCTTTCAAAGCGAATTCTATGCAGTTCCTCTGGTTCTTATCCAATTCGCAATTCTTATACTCCTGTTCACCTTCGTTTTGGAATGTGACTATGACGAAACCGACGAATATATTTACCTAAAAATATTTTAGTGAACATTACAATTTCTAAGAAGGAAGTGGGAAGGCGAAGGACAAGGAAGGTACCTTAAACCAAATCAAGAAAAATAAAGTGCTACGTTAAGGGTCTAAAGCACACGCATTGAAAAGATAAGACCGCAAAAACATGCACCAACAAAACTGATTCTTAAATAAGGAAGTACAGTTTGAATATGGAGATAATAATAATGATGATTCAAGAGGAATAGCTGAAAAAGAAAAAGCAACTAAAGTTAAGGGAATAAACACAGTGGTCAATAAGGACTTCAGTGCAAAACTAAGTCTCAATAGATATCACCTAGAATACACAAATACAGATAGATTGTGTGTTAATGAACATAATAAGATTGAGATAGATTTCAAATGTACTTACCATAAAGAAGGCAATTATAATAATGTAAATAATGTAATAGGCTGCAACAATTGGACGGAAGTTAGTAACGGGACCTCGGTTCTCGGAGTTTGAGTCTATAGACACGTATAACAACCTGGAAAACAAAACAAATATTTAATTCTCTTCACTGTTATATCAATAGTAATATACCTATTTGTCACACACTGACGACGAAAATAAAAATAACTAACAGATTCAAGTTAAGAGTCATTGATCATTAGTACCTACCTACTATCTTTTGTCTAACTAAGATATTTTTTTCTGATATTGTATCATTGTATTTGTAATTTTGTTGAATTTTTGTTGTGGACATTCTATCAAAAAACAAAAACAAACGTCATATTTCGATTTGATTGGATACACAAATAAATCACAACAATGATGTCCCTGTTTCAAATCTGACTTTGACATTAATTAGGTACAATTTTCGAATTTCGAAGCATCAAGATCATTATTAAAGATTATGACTGTATGCTCTATTTATATGGACTTACCCTGGCCACCCTTCAAAAGTGGAAACAGTAAACAAAGTCAGCATTCCTTTCATAACATTGTCAAAGTGGAAATCGTTCCTTTTCCATTCTCTATCTCTGACTACGTAATTTCTGTTTTCGAACACAAGATATGTCCCTCTGCAAAAATAAATCGAATTTATGAATCTTAGATCACAAAGTAAGAAACCTTATTTACCAACAATAGCAAAAAAATGTTGACCTATTTGTCACAGCTCGTAATTTAGCCGTGTTATTGTCATCTCTTTCGGAACCGCGATTAATGAAGAACCAAAGCCAAAAAGAATGCGCCGAAACAGATTGGCAGAAAGTTTTTTTTTTCAAAATACAAGTGTAAAGTGTCCGTTAAAGAAATAACAACCAAAAAAGGTGTGCAGATTGTATGTAGTGTGGAGGCAAGTTCAAATAACTGACAAAATCAGCCGTTCATTTCTGTAAGTCCCTATTATTATTTTCAGTCCCTCAGAATTTTTATAAATAACGTTTGTGTTGTATTTGAATCCAGAACTTTCTATTTAATAAGGGTTTTAGAAATACTTACTGACACTCAGCCTGTGTCATCTTCGAAATATCATTACACCTAAAAAATTTGCCCTGAAAAAATTGCTCAGTCATTAAAGTGTAATAAATAAAATAAAAAGATGATTAGTACCATGCCTTGCATTACAAAACTATGAGTTTAATCTAGAAATTATAAGATGACTTCAATATTGATGATTTTTGTAAAGACAATGACATCAACAGAACTCATTTCTCATGATGAAACACTAGACAAGAAGCATCAACGTGAAGCGAAAATTAAAGACGGTCAGTAAAATAGAGTTTATCTGGAAATAAATATTAATACTGAAGCAATTTTAAATTTAACGTTATCTAATTACATGCCCATCTAAACATTTAATAATTCATGCGACACAGATATTTCGTTACAAGTTAATTTAACAACCACTGAGACACTCTAGATCATATTTGTTACTTTAGATTGTCCATGATATCAGACAGAACGTTTATCACGAGTGATTTCATAAAACTTCCTAAGAACCCTGTTATGGATAAGCATTTCACATAAACCATCAAGCTCTATTCCCTGCGGGGTAGAGATCGCCATTCGCTTCTATTTTGACGTACTTTTCTTGCTTCATTCACTCATCCCTCTCGTCGTACATGCTCCACGGTTTCCGGTATTTTTAATTTGGGTTCTCTTCAAAACACCACTGTTCTTGTCAATATACGTTCTTCGTGGGCGTCTTCAACCGATTTGCTCTAACTCCTTTTAAATTTGCTAGCAAATTCTTTTTTCACTTCCTCATGCTCAAACCAACGCATCATTCCTTTCTCTACCGTGGTTACAATATCCTCTTTTAGTCCACTCTTCTCTTTACTCACGTTATTGTCATTACTAGTTATAATAAAGACTAGTAAACATAAACAGACAAACTCCACACTAACATGCGTTCTTTCAAAATGTGCACATCACTAAATGACGCTCTATCAACGGAATCTGAGTTGGACTGTCACAAATACACTTCTAGAACGTCTCAGCGCTCGAATAACACCGACTCCTCACCTTAAACAGCTGCACACCGACGACAGCGAACATAAATTGTAACAAATACGTAACTAGCATTATATTCCCTATTGTCTTAATAGCTACTATCACACATTTCACCACATACTATCGGGTTAGTTGCGGGGCAATACGTTACCGACGGGGCATCGATCCGGCGCAGCGGGACATAGGGGGACAAGCAAACCATGTTTAATCACAAGAGGGTAGTTTACGGGGGCAACAACCGTGTTAAGATCAAAGTCTGGGGCATTTGCTGTTATTTCTGGGGGAATATCCATTTAAACGCCAAGGTAGGGGGAGTGGTTATATTCTCTAACATTCATGGGCTTTATTAGTTATCTACCGTCGCTACACCTTTGGGTTCGAGGTTATTTCCATGCTTGATACGCTAATTTATACAACATCGAAAATCTCTAACGGTTCATGGATCTACAGCTAACGATTCCACATGCCAATGAAGATATGATTCGATTAAAACTGAACGCAATACATATTTTGATCCTCAAACTTTTATAATAGTGGCGAAGTGTGTCAAACGTGATGGATTCCTTTGAAAAATAGCCAAGAAAATGGAAGGTCAGAGTGATAGTATTAAAGCGGAAAACGACACATATTTATCACAGATAAATAAGCTTTCCAATATATTTGTTTACATGGAAGCTTTAGCGGTGAACATAAACAAAATAGCACAAGAGTTAGAAGCTGAACAAAAACTGCATTAGGCTGCAGACTCGGAAATATGAATCATGAGAAATGAGTGAAAGATTTTATAGATGCTGTGTTATGCCAAGAAAATAAAACAAATCCCATTCTGTCTAAGTATAGCACGAACGAGAAAAATGAAACTCCTTGACATAACATAGCAGCTACATTGATAGAGAAGGATATTGAGATAGTGTAAAGGTTACAAAATTACCCAAAGGTGTAATCAAAGATTCTTAGATAAGGAATCACTGTGAAATGGATAAAACGTGTAGCACACGTGTTACCAAGGATGGTGATAAGGATTGGAGTTCAGAAGCCCCCTACCTTGAACATTTGTACTCCCATGACAGCGAACATGAACTGTAGTAACGATGTTACCAACAATATGTTGCCGATCGTTTTGATGGCAACGATCACGCATTGTACAACGTGCTATAATCATGGAAAAAATATGTCAGATGTATCAAGATCGTTTAGACGTAGGACCTTCCTTGTTATTGAATTAAACTTAGGCAAGTTTTTGTTTCGCCGAAAGCAAATTTAAATAGCCTAATTATTTATTTCATGAAAATGATGTACTCATAAGTAAATGAAATAAGGAGATAAGTCGCTAACAGGTAAATTTTATCTTAAGTATAATAAAGGGTAACAACGTTAGGTGGTTGAGAATAAGCTGACGGTGAAACAAAATTTTAATTTTCTGTAAAATTTGGTAAATACCCTACAAAATAAAAACTAAGAAGATGGTGTAATAAATTGAGTGCTTGCAGAATGGAAAACATTAACTGCTTAGGTTTCGAGTGACAGCTGATTTTCCTATCTCTATGATGGCTGCCGGTCCCAATATCAATCTATCGACAGTTTGGCTTACTAGAGATAGTAAATGACTACCTACATACGAGTACATATAGATAACTAAACCGTCCATAGATTGGGATTTTTCGCTGTCACATACGCTTTCCATTTGTCTCTCGCGTGATTGTACGTAAGCAGAAAAGGTTTGCAGAAAGAAATGGCCGAATGTTGTGAGTGGCGAGAAGATGTAGTATCATGGTTATTGGATATTAACATAACCGGCTAGGCTAGTAAATGCTTAGACACAGATCTTATTTCTAGACCTGATCAAACGCTGAGCAACTGCTGGGTTACTTTTGTGAATTATTCGGAACTCAGGTATCCTGAATTTCTAGCATGACGTTGATAGAACACACCTTTAATATACGTTGATGACTTAACATTATCTATGTATCGTAAGATTGGAATACAAATTACGAAGACTACTGACCTTAAGGCCCTTGGCCCTATTGATGGCCCTCAGGGGCCGGAGCACCCTGAACACTCTTAATATCTTCACCACCGATATACTTCCAGACCTGGAGATCAATAAAGGTTCAATAATAGACAGGACAGTACATCACAATCAACAAATAGCTTAAACTTTTGAAGTAAGTTCTGTTCAATTTTAAAAGAAATACATACATATGTTATGGACCAAGTGATAAATTGGGCACTATGCATAATGCCCGGGCATTATGAATAATGCCCAATATGAGCGGGCAATGTGATAATAATTGTTCAAATAATCAAATTGCCCGGGCATTATAGATAATGCCCATCACGTTTTGGGCAGAGTGATAATTAAAAAAGTTGCGCGAGCGAG
>BHDV01054217.1:127682-163348 GCA_005406045.1 Adoxophyes honmai | reverse complement strand
AATGTGATAAATATCGAAGTTTGCATGATGATTTATCACTTTGCCCGCTAGAGCTGGGCATTATGAATAATGCCCGGGCATTATGAATAATGCCCGCATTAATCACTTGGTCCATAACACATACATCACGTCTGTATTTCCTAATAGGATAAGCAGAGCACACGAAATGCCACGTGGACAAATCTATGACTATTTCACGTGTCGTGGCCACTTCTAGCATTTTTTTAGGTTTTAAGTTGGCAGGTATTATAGTGATAGGTTGCTAGTCTGTCACCTAAAATATACCTTAACCTCTTACAACGTCCATGGAATGAATGTAGAGGTGTTATTCTAAACCCGACACCACACGGAATGGTAAAAAAGTTAAAGTATAAGATTCATTTAATCATTTAACGTAATAATTTGCAAAGTTACCAAAACTAATACTGATTTGACAACAACAAGAACGATATATAGAACTCTACCATAAAGACTGCACATCGGTGTTTCTGAATAATTTCGGCTTTGTAGAGTAGAGGGTTGTCTTTGCTAACACACGTGACACAAATTACCTTTTTCAAAGTACGATGTACATTCTAAGGGGTAGTGTTAAACAAAACGATAGCAAAAATAGTAAAACTAATGACATTAATGAAGATGCCAATAAAAACAAGGACGATGACAATCTAGATCACAAAGAAGACGTACTTGAACGACATAGAGATAAGCGAGACGCAGACGACGAGCATGTCGAGCACGTTGAAAGCGGAGCGGAGGAAGGCGCCCTCGTGGAGCACCAGCCCGTACGTGATCAGCTTCAGGAACAGCTCCAGCGTGAAGATACCCGTGAAGAACACGTCGAACTGGCTTAGCAACTGCAAAGAGGAGTAATCGAGGATTTACCAAAAGATTAGACCACGAAGAAAGAATATACCACGCCCTTGATATACATACAGTAAGAAAGTTTGTCTGAATCAGACATAATGAAATTACATTGGGCGAGCTGTTCACAAATAATAATGGTGAATCTAATAATAAATACAAGGGTTCATTTGAAGCTCACCCAATTCCGGAAACCTTTTTGCTGGGCATCCAGAGGGTCCTCAGCAGCCAACATGGCTGAAGAGAACATGATGCAGACCAGGATGATGTTCCCGAAGGTCGAGGAAGCTGACATGTTGTAGCAGAAGACACGGAACCTGCGCATGATGTTACTGATAAAGTAAACGAAATTAACGAAGTCAATGAATCGTGACAATTTGAAAGGGTGCTCTTGAAAAAGACTGTACTTTGTAATAAATGGGAGAATTTAACTTTTTTTAAATAAACGTCATGTGGGGATTGATACACTTAAAGCTGAAAAGTCAGTTGAAAATAATCATATTTTTGGATTCGAACACAAGAATAAGACAGCTGTAATATTAAACATACATAAAGGTACATAAAGTATACTTGCTTATACAATAGTTGAAGCTCATGCAAAATTTTCATGCAACATAAATACACACGAGACAACAATGAATAGGAACGACATCTCCATGCATACATTCTTAAACTTCAAAATAAATATGACTATAATTGTAATGTAGCCGTCTAGGACACAGGAGGGTTCACTTCATGCTTTGAAAACTATAAAAGAATACCGCTAAGGGTCTATGGACAATCAAACCGAACGGCTAACGGTAAACTATTTTCTATATACCCTAAAATCTCATTGTTAATTTTTTTAACTTTTTGGATCCACATTTAGGGACAACACTCGTGCAATGAGTTGGCGACTGACGGGGGCATTTTGAAAATGAGTGATGTGATCACGCCAACGAGCCGTAGGACAACACTATAATACGCAAATACAGAAAGTAGAAATGCTACAAATGTTTGAATGACCTTGTCCACACTTGAAGACCGTTCCAAACGATGTTGAGTTACCACCGTCAAATGAAAGTCTTACGGAGGGTCTAACATCTTTGAATATGGTATTCATTTGCGTGAAAGGGGCTTATTCAAACGCTTACAGGCTTCTGCTTGTATTTGTGTACACAAACACAACGCCAATTGGTACAATGAGATTGGGTACGTTCTTCACCAATCACCTGTTTGTTGGTGAGAATACGAAGAAACTACTAGCGTTCGGTATAGGTGGCGTCTGATTGGGCATATTCAGTTCGGAAACCCGCCGAGGCCTGGCAGTAACTAGTGTTCCCTCCTCTTCAGATTGGCCGGCATCTTTGTGAGATAGAAATAGATGACAGTAGACTTTTGTTCACTAAAATGCACTTTAAACCTAGAGCAAATACTAAGCTAAGAATTTTCTATTTTCATGCCGAAAACCTGTAAAAGATCGATTTGCTATTCAACACACTCCTTGTTTGAGCTAAGAGTTTGATAGGTTTTTAAAATGCTTACTAAAATAAAGTGAGTTCAGCTTTGAGAGGTGTGATAACGATAAATAATAATAATAATAATAAAATATACGAGGGCTGCACTGAAAGTTTCGGGAAACTAATATTTAAATAACATTTTTTATCACGTATTATACCTTTTTACAATCGTCAAAGTTTCTATATCTTAAAACACTGGCCACATAGAAAAAAAAAACAATGGTTCGGTTTCAATTGTTTTTTGAACTTGATGAGTCGCTGCCCAACATGGAATTGTCACGTGAAAATTTAAGAGCTATGATTTACTACGACTTTAAAAGTGGATTAACACAAAAATAATGTGGAGACCGGATGGTTGCTGCTTTTAATAATGAAGCCCCTTCGATGACTACAATATACAGGTGGTTTTCGGAATTTCAACGTGGCCGTGTTTCCCTCGTGGACAATGTGCGTGAAGGTCGACCAAAATCGGCAGTCACCCAAGAAAACATCAATGTTGTGCGTCAACTGATTACGGAATACCGACATGTGACATATCGGGAAATTCAGGAGTCTCTGGGCATTGGAATGAGTTAAATACAAATTATTCTACAGCAAGAGTTAGGCGTGCAAAAATTGTTTTCCCGGTGGATACCTCATCAGTTGTTCGACGAACGGAAAACGACTTGTGTCGATTAGTGCCCCAAAACTTTAAATAAAATCAACAGAGGAAGCTCAAATGCAGTTTTTATTATTGTATTGGGTAATGAGTAATGGATATACGCCTATGAGGCTGAAACTAAAAACCTATTTCGAGTATGGGTCTATGAAGGCGAGATTAAAGCCGACAAAAGTGGTTCGCTCTCGCAGCACGGCCAAAAAGATGGTGGCTAGTTTTGTCTCCAAATCGGGTCACGTGGCTACAATTCCTCTTGATGATCATAGAACAGTCAATGCCGATTGGTATGCAACCATTTGTTTGCCGAGTGTGTTTGGTGAACTGAGAAAAAAACCTCAATCGTCGCATCATCCTTCACCATGAAAATGTCAGCTCCCATACGGCTCGGTTAACAAAGGACTATCTAGACGGTGAAAAAGTCGAATTACTGAACCATCCTCCATACAGCCCTGATTTAAGCCCCAATGACTTTTTCACATTCCCCAAAATCAAAGAAAAGTTACGTGGTAAGCAGTTTCAGGCGCCAGAAGATGCCGTGGAGGCGTACAAAACGGCCATTTTGTCGACCCCACCTTCAGCGTTCAATGAGTGCTTCAAAAACTGGTTTGAACGTATGTAAAAGTACATTTAATATAAGGGAGAATACTTTCAAAAGCAATAAAATTACTTTTGATCATTTTAACTGGATATTTTTTTCTATTCCCGAAACTTTCAGTTTGACCCTCGTAGATAGTAAAACAGCTGAAAATATTAAAGTAGAAAAATAGAGGCGTGAAGAAAACGAGAGGTTCATTTTTGATGAAGAACATATTCACATAAAAAATGTTCCACAAGAAACCACTGAAATTGAAACATTTGCATTGGGCATATCAAAGATGAACCTTGAAACGTCAAATAAAAAAAAACTTTAAAAAATAACATCTAATCAATCGAAGCCGCTTTGGGTGTCGCCCGACGCCCTAACCTGTTGTCTTTGGCAAATATGAAGAGGGAGGTGGCGTCAGGGATGGGTTTCTTACAGTCGTGTATATCGACTTCAGAAAGCCTCCGCGGCCGCGCCGACGAGGTCGTCGGCTTACGCATCAGCCGGGGCTCCTCGCTCTCTGTATTCACTGTTTGTGTTCGGTTAGAATCCCCTTGGGGGACAATACCACCAAAATCTATTTTAGTGCATACTTTTCTCTTCATCGATGCAGAATACTTACTCATATTTAGATAAAGTAGAGACATTATATCTAAATATGTCAATATATCATTATCATTAAACGTTTTCTCAACAACATTTAATATTTTAATGTTTCGAGTTTTGATATTAAAAAAAATATTATTATATTGTGAACAGCTTATTTTATTTATTAACTACTACATTAGAATATTCCTACTTTATTTTTGAGCACGAACACAGATAAAAAGGCAGAAATTTTCATCATTATACCTATGTGGTTCCTCTGCAGGGTCTCCATCATCTCTTCTTCTCTCTCTTGTTCTTCTTCTATCCTTTGTGTCTCTTCACCAGCCTCCATCTCTACTTCAGCTTCTTCAGGATGCTCGCCTTCGGAACCAGTTTCTTCGTATTCTCGTTCAGAACTGATAGAAATAAGTGTTTCAATACTTTCAGTGATTACAATTATATAATTATTATTAGTTGATAACAAGTAGTGTATGTTCTCGTATGTTTTATTTATTTATACATACTTATCAGTCGTATACGCGTCGTCATCATGTATATATTCATCGTCCGTCTCCGCATGCGCTCCATCGATCACTACACTACCAGCCTCTTTTTCCTCAGCAGCCTGCGAAACGCTTACATTAGTATCTGTAGCTCGTTTATTATCATTTACTGCATAAATGTCGGGCAAAATATTATTTAGAATGATGCTATTATTAATGTAAGTACATACCCCTTCTTCCTTCTCAATATTGGTTAACGACTCAGCATCAGCAAGATTGTCAACAGCGATAGCCAAGAAGACGTTCAGGAGGATATCTGTCGTGTTACTGACTTAAGGAAATTTACCATCAATGTTTATATTATTCGTTGTAGATAATGTGTCCATAATATGAAATTCATTGTTTTCATGTTGCAATCAGATTCTTATCACAAAACAAAAGCGCACGTGTAAATCTATTATGTAAATGATGATCACTTATTTGACCATTGCTTGCGCGTTTGCATATGGCTTATTCATTTTGCTACAGTACCTAAACCAAATGGTAATCAATACTAGCACTTACTTTGCATCAGCGTCGAACATTTTGATGAAATTCTAAATATTCTTCTACACATGGAGATGATGTGATGAACGATAGAGATGGTATTAATGATGAAATAAACGTGTTCATCTTTAATAAGGATACAGTTGCCGCAGATGAACAGGATGATGAAATAGATGCAAGCGATGATCCCGACCGAGCCCACACCGCCGTAGGCCTTGATACCTTCGTACATCACCGCATTCCAGTCTTCACCTGTTAATATCTGTGGAATAAATACGGACCCTTTGTTACATATATTTACAATCACGTAAATTTCGCTTACCTTTATTGCGGTTTTTCTGAGATCTGATGGCCAAGCGGGAAATAAAAAAAATAATGTAATATTTTTTGAGTCTACTAGAGTTTTTTTGGAAAGGATTTGATGCTTAAAAGATGTCAAAAACTTAGCACAAAAAGTCTTTAATCCAAGAACAGGTGACCATTCTTGTACATTACAAAAACATGAAAGCAATGTACAAAGAATCTAACTCAAACTTAAAAAAAATGGCAGCTTACTATTATATAAGATCATCAACATAAACGCAAACCTGAAACACAGTCAGCAGCGCTTGCCAGAAGCAGTCGAAGTTATGGCGATCCTTCTCTTCCACCGGGTCGTAGTTGAACTTCCCTCCGAAGACCTGCATCCCCAGGAGCGCGAAGATCATGATGAAGAGAAACAGCAGCAGCAGCAGGGATGCGATGGACTGGATGGAGTTGAGGAGAGATGCTACCAGATTGGAGAGGGACCGCCAGTACCTGTGAAAAAGGATTTTTTTTGTTGCTTGAAGATATTCTTGCATAATGACTAAGTCCCAAAGTATATGGAAAATGAAAACATCTCTTGGATAATGTCTAAGTCCCGATGTATGTAGAACATGGACGCGGTGGCCGTTCAGATTCTAGCATGGTTTTCCGGAATTTCTATTCGCAATTGATCACGACATACAACCTGTCAAGGAATTAAAAGTTCTGTATGAAGATTCTGCATAGGAACTGCAGCAGTCCAAGTATTCTCACTCTGACCATGTCCCGCAGTGGGACGTAGAGAGTGTATTATTAGAACGACGACGGTAACGATGATGATAATGATGATGATCTAGTAAGTGAAATAATGACCTCCCATGGAAAATCTTGTTTTTTGCGAAGTAATAGTTTTGACGCATAGGTAGAGTCAAAATGGCTTACTTGGTAACTTTGAAGACCCTCAGCAGACGGACGCAGCGCAACACAGAGATGCCAAGCGGCGGCATCACCTCCGTCTTGGTGAGCACCATCTCGCTGATGGAACCGATCACCACGAAGCAGTCGAAGCGGTTGAACAACGATACGAAGTAACCCTAGAAAAGAAGGCATCAAAATTGTTCATACAAAAACCTTTAGAGGTATACTTCGCTTGTTTCTTTGAACTTTACAGTAGGTGTAGATTCAAACAAGTTTATTGCTGATGAACCGCAGAACGCTGTCACGATAAATGATATAAAGGTATCCTTTGTTGAGGAAACCAATGGCACTATAAAATATATTGTTAATAATTTCTACGGTGGGTCAGGAATCAATTGATTCGATGGTACAAAAAATGGAGACAGTGTGTCTTACTTACTTGTAAACCTAAGCTGTACATTTTCACTAACATTTCTATTGTAAACAGCGCTACAAAGAACGCGTTTCCGTATTCTTGAAAAAGGTCCAGCCATTCTGGTTGCCTGGAAATAAAGGACACAGGTTTTAACATGACCATTGTATTAACATTGAAACCTGATTTTGAAAATTTATGGAGTTAAGATTTATTACTCACTGGTAATGCTCGCTGGCTAGAACAACAGTATTCATAAACACCAGTAGAATGATCAGCCAGTAAAACGTTTGGGACTTCACTGCCTTTCGGCAACCGCGTTTCATTCGTCGATTTATCTGTCAAAAAAAAACAACTGTTAATCAAAAAGTTCTAGAACAACTGTGAAAAAGCTGGATTCATATATATGATACGGTTGCTTACTTTATCAAAATCTTGTTTCCAAAGTTTACAGAGGCAGCTTTTCTGTGGTTCACTCAGCTCTACACCCAAATGGTCTGATGAATCATGGTTTTCTGCTGTTTGACCTGAAACATTTGTAACTAAGTATTACGACTTGACAGAAGATATAAAAATTAGAGACTGACTATGAAGCTCGAGATCCCTGGATTGATTCCGGGTCGGGCTAAATATTTGATGGACACGAATATTTTGTCCTCGAGTCTTGCGTGCTACATGTAATGGAGATGGTGTTCAATGAAACCCACTCAAAGATCAATTTCTCTAACCATTTGATTCGAGTTTAGTTCCCGTGTGGTGTCGGGTTTAGAATAACACCTCTCCATTTCTTCCATGGATGTCGTAAGAGGCGACTAAGGACATACGTTAAGGTATACTTTAGGTGACAGGTTAGCAACCTGTCAGTATTGTACCTCCCACCTCAAAACCTAAAAAAATATTATGCTAGAAGTGGCCACAAAACGTGAAATAGCCATCGTTTTGTCTATGTAGCGTTTTGTGTGCTCTGCCTACCCCGTTTGGGAATACGTATGTATGTATTTGATTATGGCTTCAAATATTATGGCAGGTTAATAATAATAAAAAAAATTGGCCAATAAAATCGATACACAAGAAAAATATCGATATAGTATAAATCGATGTATTTTTACTTAATATCGATATATTTATCCGTTCGCCCATCTCTTACCCAAGTTGTACTCGCGCATCTGGTCGGCCGTGTCGGTCTGGTCGGCCAGCGGCTCCAGGTACTCGGCCTGCGTGATCCAGTCGAGGTAGCCCTTCAGGTCTTCCTCCAGCTGTTGCTTCTCCCTTAGCTTCTGGAAGTCGCCACGGTTCTTGGCCTTCTCTCGCTCTTTGGAGAACTCTCTGGGAAGGGAATGTGATGGATTTAGAGATTACGCTGCTTATAAACTTGTGATTGTGGTGAAAACTTCTTTAAATAAAACGCAAATTTTACCGTTGCTCTAAAATGCCTCTTTATTTAATTGCAAACCCGTGCCGTGGCGCGTTGTTACTGATAGGTCACAATTGGGTTTAAACATGTCAAGCTAATTTCGATAAAAAAAAGAGTGTATTCGTTCATATGTAGGTATCGATAGATAGATAGATAGATTCATTTGTATCCTTTTAAAAATTACATTACATTTAATTTACGTTTCAGATACAAGAAATTCACAATACGATTGTCGAAAGGTCAAACATTTGCCAGATCTCTCCTTATAGATCTCGTCCTACTGGTGCCCATTTGGCAGCAGCAGCCACCAAGGCTCCCAGATGAAGGGCTACAGATTTGTCCGAAACATGCCGACCTGAACTTGATTTAAAACGTGAGTTGTCCGTATTTTTCAAGAACTTAGAGATAATTTAAAAGAAAAAAAAGTCATTTAAATAAAATGATTGGTACATACCCAGACAACACACCGAGAATAAGGTTCATGACGAAGAATGCTCCGAGGATGACCATCGACACGAAGTAAATCCACTCCCAGCTGTTGCCCATCGCGTCTTGGATCTGAAGTAGATCAACACAAATTTGTTACATGCCTATCAGTTGATATAGAATTATCGGTAACATAATCATTTAAAGATCTAGTTACTGTTACTAAGTCAATAAATGAAGTAGTAAATTAACAAACTACATCAATAAACAAACGAAGGCCGTTCATTCATCATCAAACAAAAGCTAAAGTATTTGACACTAACCGTCACCAATTCGCATGAAACCCAATTGATGATAATAATGATAAGGATGATAAAGATAGTGATGCCAATTATGATGGTAGTGATAATGAAAATGAAACCCACATTGTACATGACGTCAGTCCAGCCTTCAAGAGTGATGCACTGGAACACGGTGAGCATGGACAGGCCGAAGTTGTCGAAGTTGGTGATTCCGAAGTTAGGGCCGATCCAGCCCTCGCGGCACTCCATCTCGTCGCCCAGGGAGGAGCAGTTGAAGCCGTTCTCAGGGTCGCAAGGATGAGGAGCTTCCATCATCTCATCTAGTAATTAGACCAATGAAATTAACTTATCAGCAATATTACAGTTTTTGACAAAAGGATCAATCTCTCCAATTGTTCTTCAGTGTTACTAAAAATCGGAGCCGTTGTAATGTGGCTGAATTTCGAGGTAATTAAGATGACATGCGCTCGAAATAGACAAGCTACCTATCGTTCTACCTTTTCTGATGTCTCTAGTTAGACAGCGACATGTTGCTCTCATCTTTAGATGCGCCTTATTGTGCTAAGCCAGCTGGTAGGGGTTAATACGAGTATGATACGAGTACTAAATCATAATATTATAGTAATATTTTTGAGATAAAAAATAACACAGACAAAACAGATAGAATCCATCGGTAGGATTTTCTTAAGCTTCATTTAAGCATGTCGTTGAAGTTTGTTATACTGTTAATAGTGATCCTAACTGGTATTAACTATATTGTCCATCTCTATGTATTTAATTTAATTTTAGGATCAATAATAGAACTCGTAAATGAACTGTAGCAGACAGAAGATAAACTTACTAGTGAATCTATTGTAGCAGGTCTTATGCATCTTCCCAGAGAACAGCTCGAGGCCAATGATGGCGTAGATGATGATGACGAAGATGACGAGCAGCGCGATGTGGAGCAGCGGGATCATGGCCTTGAGGATGGAATTCAGCACGATCTGAAGGCCTGGAAACATAAATGAATGACAATTAGGGTCAATTTAATAACCCCTATAATTTTTATTGACCTTTAAAAAAATGTGCTCATAAAATTTCCATAACATTAGTAACACATCTCTAGATGTCTTCAATTTGAAGGGACTTAGATTTTCTCTTCAATACTTTATCTTTATTCCTCTTCCTCATTCTCTAACACTCTTCTCTCAATCATAATTTCGCATTCAATCACCAGTGATAGTGATAGGGTTTTATCTTGTTTTTAATCTAATCGTGACTTTTCGAAAAAGAAATGTATTTTTTTTTTATATTTACACAGATTTTGAGTTGGCAACTGCAATCGGTCTGATGTTGTGGATTTCTATGGGCAATGGTGAGCACTCATCATAAGGTGACCTATTTGCCTGTGCACCTTTCCTATATTAAAAAAACCGGCCAAGTGCGAGTCGGACTCGCGCACCGAGGGTTACGTACAAACCTGCAAGGTTTACAAAGTTCGTTCATTACGACAATCGAGTCATAACTATGGTATTATTTAGTATTTTCGGAATTTTTCCTTTATGTGTGCTATAAAACGTTGCTTCATGCCAAATTTCAAGATTCTAGGTCGACTGGAAGTACCCTTTAGGTTTTGATTCCCTTGCGAGTACTTGCGAGTTTCAAAATATGCAGCTTAAATTGCTGTTTCTTTTGATTGCGTTGACATAGAAGTTTGATTTTGTTACAGCTTAAAGGTATTATAGACCTGAGTATTTGGTATGAATTTCAATTTAATATCTTTACGCGTTTATGAGGAAATGGGTAGTAAGTTTAAAATTATTAAAAAAATATATATTATGTGATGTAACTAAAAATTTATGGTTTTCGTAATTTTTCCTTTATTTATGCTATAAGACGTTGCTTCGTGCCAAATTTCAAGATTCTGAGTTCACGGGAAGCACCCTGTAGGTTTTGATTCCCTTGCAAGTGTCGAAAATTTGCGGCATAAACGGCTGTATCTTTTGATTGCGTTGGCTTAGAAGTTTGATTTTTTCACAGCTTCAAGGGACAGTAGACCTGAGTAATTGATATAAATTTCAGCTTCATACCTCCACGCGTTCCTGAGAAAAAGGGTCTTG
Source organism: Adoxophyes honmai (assembly GCA_005406045.1). NCBI lineage: Eukaryota > Metazoa > Arthropoda > Insecta > Lepidoptera > Tortricidae > Adoxophyes > Adoxophyes honmai. Next base: position 152,251 of record BHDV01054217.1, on the reverse strand, counting down.
ACAGACGGACGGACGGACGGACAGACGGACAACAAAGTGATCCTATAACGTTCCGTTTTTTCCTTTTGAGGTACGGAACCCTAAAAAAATACCACCGATATCACTAAGAGTAGCATATTATTAACAGAAGACTTACTGGGAACCCCGGAGACGAGCCTCAATGGTCTGAGCACCCTGAAAGCTCGTAGAGCCTTCACGTCGAACGCGTCCTTGAATATGCTTGAGAGGACTGTGCTGACCATTCTGTAATATACAATACAATACAAATCAGTGAAAGAAACGTCTCTTGAAAGAAAAGATGAAAGAAGTGCCTAATAGCAAGGCAGAAAGCGAGTCCAAAAATGAAGGCAAAAAAACTGAAAACAAAAGTTACTGTAGACATATATAACAGGATTATAAAACAATAAAAATATCGTTTAGACATAAAAGGATATGACCAAATAAGAATTTAAGAATTGGAAGCTGTTTTCGGGGAAGTTTATGATCAAAATAAAGCAGCGAAAGATAAACGCAATGAAGTAAATAAAAGCAAGTTGTAATTATCAAATAATGAAGCCGTTTCAATGTTTTAAGATAATTCTGTAAAGCCAGATGATAAAATCAACGAACCCAATAACGACGATGGTGAAATCGAGCAAGTTCCAGCCGTTCCGGAGGTAGGAGCCGGCGTGCATCACGAAGCCGTACGCGAAGATCTTCATCACGCACTCCCCCGTGAAGATTACCAAGAACACGTATTCGATCTTCTCCTGAAAATTAATACAAAATTGGGATTCAGGGTGATGCTGGTAACACCAGAGTCACTAGACTGTAGGCTATATAACTCTATACAGGGTGGATATACGCATCTGAATACACCTGTGAAGTGTTTTCCCCGGAATTTTCAATTCGAAATATCTGAAAATTTTGTTCAGTATTTTGTACTCCAGCTTTTAATCAACCGCGTAACATCGCAATATCGAACGATTGCATGTCCACACGCGCCAACAAACTGGACTGGCGTACGGGACGTAAGGTAGGTATAACGCAGGACACATTGACCCGAAAAGCGATGAAACCGTTGTCCCGCAAGGTCAATAATGTCAATTTTCAGGAAATATTTCACACGGGTTTTCAGACACCCAATACCCAATCCTAAACTCCTGAAATCTGAGGAGTTGGGACTCACCAGAACAGAGTTGGTGTAGTTGGAATCGCTGTTCGGGTACGGTGTGAAGACGGCGAGCGCGATGCAGTTGGCGAAGATCGTGGTCAGGATCATCCATTCAAAGGGTCTGGAGGTGAAGCTCAGAAAATTTTGGAAGAAGAAGTTTTTTCACCGGTAAGTTCTGATATCCTTCAGATAGTTTATAGTGATCTGAGATATGCTAGTCTGTCGCCTAAAACATAAGCTACGTAATGGAGAGACTGTCATACCTACCTCAGCTTAAGAAATGCCAAATGTGGCTAGGAACCGTGAAATAGTAACACCTCTTCAATTCTTTAGTTAGTGGATATCGTAAGAGGTGACCAAGGAAATAGATTTAGGTATGCTTTAGGCGACATGCTAACCTGCACCACCTCCATGTATGTTTAAACCTGAAATTCCCCTCTCTCATCCTTTTCATTTTCATAAACTACACCACGTATATTAATGCCTTTCATTACGAACATACATACATACATACAATCACGCCTGTATTCCCAAACGGGGAAGGCAGAGCACACAAAACGCCACATAGACAAAACGATGACTATTTCACGTTTTGTGGCCACTTCTAGCATAATATTTTTTTAGGTTTTGAGGTGGCAGGTACATAGTGACAGGTTGCTAGCCTGTCGCCTAAAGTATACCTTAACCTATGTCCTTAGTCGCCTCTTACGACATCCACGGAAGAAATGGAGAGGTGTTATTCTAAACCACACAGGTACAGGTTTCATTACGAAACAGTTACATAAATAACTATTAGGTAATACTCATCACGTAAGCATTTCTGTAAACTCGACCGTGCATTTTTCTAGTCTTTGACTAATAAAAACCCAATGAAACTTGGTTTACAGCGTACCTTGAACTCATAAATTACGTTCAACAATGTTTTAAAAGAGAAATAAACACACGGAACTGGAAGCCGGCCAAGTGTCAATGAATGAACGGAAACGGTAAACAATAACTTCAAACAAATACGCTGAAACCATGCTGAAACGCATAGTTCTGGATATAACGGTACCTATTGCCGTGTGAATCAGTGTCCAGAAATGAGGAAGGACGGATGAACGTATGGGATTGGTATTGCTTGTACAGTGACATTAAAAACTGGCCAAGTGCGAGTCGGACTCGAGCTCGAAATGCTCCGTAGCTAAAACTGCAAAGAATCACTTCTTTTGTATGGGAGCCCCCCTTAACTACACAACAATACATTATCTATCACATTCCTCTTATTATTAAGCTAAATTTCATAGACTGCACAAAGGGATCAGTCGTTAAAGATTAAAAAAAACTTAATATGTCTATGCTGTGTGGTGTCGGGATAGAAAAACACCACTTCATTTCTTCCGTGGATGTCGTAAGAAGCGACGAAGGATATAGGTTTAGGTATGCTTTAGGCGACAAGCTGGCAACCTGTCACTATTCTACCTATTCCATTTTTGCAAACCTAAGACTATGCTAGAAGTGGCTGTGAAGCGTGATATTGTTATGTTTTTGTCTATGTCACGTTTCGTGTGCTCTGCCTACCCCATTAGAGAACCCAGGCGTGATTGTATGTTATGTTATGTTATGTTCATTTGTCTAATTTCAAGCGAACGAGGGCAGAGAAATAAAATTCATCCAAATCCAATTCTAAACGAACGCATTTGTATAAAACATTATTCTATTACGAAACAGTTCTCGCTAGCGATCATGTTTATTTTCATTCGATCAAGCTAAAACGCTTTTTACAGTTTTAAAATTTATGGCGATGATAAAACGTTAGTGGTATTAACACGTTCTGATCTCTGTCCATAAATCATCGGTTACTGATGGATTTTTGATTGTTACTTTTCTACGTCCTACTCTTGGGCAAGCCTAGAGAGGGTCGGGAACATCACACACACTCTTAAATAGACACAAACGTGGGCAGGCTTTTTCTTCAAAGACCCTGCTTCGCCCTAAATTCCAAAAATATGGTTTGCGATTTGAACCTGTGAGACACTATCTGGAAGGTCATTGGTTAAAACAACTGGGCCCTACGACCACTGTGGGAAAGTGTCCAACAGAGAGAACTCTCTTCAGGCAGAACGATATGCCTGGGGACCGAAGTCCACAGAGAGAAAGTTGGAAGTTGTGTTTATGCAACAGATCTTCGAAATTTCGATGGCGCCATGTACAGTCGAGTTCATAAATATATGAGCAGACAAATGCCTAATATGTAAACTTTTGCACCTTATTGTCAATGTCATAAAGGTGCACAGATATTTTTGAACCCTTAGTTTTGCTCATATATTAATGAACTCGACTGTAGTAGTATTGAGTTCGGCTATTCGACGATAGGTGGATCACCTTGCACCTTGGCCTTAAGTTTGCAAATTTACCGAGGTCATCATTCAAGAACGTTCGATTGAACAATAAGTATAGTATGTCTATTCAATTCATCTGATTACAGGTTTTCCACGGCGCAGGTTTAAGATCAAGAGTATCCGAAACCGACGAGCTTGTATAAAGAGATTAATGAATGTGGGTGAAGCAAAAGAGATTTTTTTTTATAAATCTAAAATACTATACACATGATGATTAAAAGCTAATCAGTAATCAGATAAACCATACGTTAAACTAATAGAATTCGTCGATACCTAGGCACGTAGCATATTTTTAGAGCAACGGTTCACTGAGCTCTGGCAATGTGCCCACTGGGTGCCAATACGGCAGCCGCAATGCCCACAAATATGATAGCTTATTTAGTGCTTGTGCACCGAATAGATGAGTAGATTAAAAGATTTCATCCGTAACATAAACATCACGCCTGCTGTAGGTCTTTCTAAAGGGGATATGTACAGAGCACACGGAAAGCCATATGGTTACATCAACGATAAGTTTAACTTTACATATACCTATTATATTATGTGACATCATCCAAAGCGGGTACTGCAGAAAAGATGCAGAAAACCTCAGACGGCGCAAGTAGCCAAGCCCAAGAGCCGTTCGGGGTTGAAACTTTGGGATCATGGGAACCAGAGGCCCATGAATTATACAGGACTATCGCCACTAGTCCATGGGCGCCACATTACTAAGGGTTAAGGGTCGCTACATACGGGCCACCGGCCACAGATACAGGCGCCGCCACGAAAAGCTAGACTAGACGGAACTACAAAGGTAGTTAAAGTGCGCGACAGTTAGTGACCGGTGTGGGCCACAAGAAGCGAGTTGTGACAATTCTAGCGTTTGGCGACCATCGGCGTGAACCGTGAGCGGCGAGTCTATATACATACATACATACATACAATCACGCCTGTATTTCCAATTGGGGTAGGTAGAGCATACGAAACGTCACATAGACAAAACCATGATTGTGACTATTTTATGCTTCGCAGCCACTTCTAGCATAATTTTATTTTAGGTTTAAAAACAGATGCAAGTGGTATAATAGTGACAGGTTGCTAGCCTGTCGCCTAAAGCATACCTAAACCTATTTCCTTAGTCGTCGACTTAGTTATCTAATAAACATACATACATACATACATAACCGTCACGCCTTATTCCCTGCGGGGTAGGCAGAGACAACAGAGCGCCATTCGGTTCTATTCTGACATACTTACTTCTCTCGCTTCACTCACATTCATAACTCTCGTCATACACGCTCGACGGTTTCGGGTACTCCTAATCTAATAAACAGTAGGTATAGTATTTCGAAAAGGATACTTCCACTCCACGATGTCGATGCAGACTTTCCGCAGCGGGTTCTTCAAGGTCAAACAGAAGAGGGCTCGCTTGGGCCTCTCCTGCAGGACCTTGGGTCCGCGGCGGGGCGCCTTGCGGGGCGCCGGTACGGGTATCAGCGGCCCGTCGGGCGCCTCGGGCGGGTCCACGGGGGTGCCCGCGGGCGCCGCCGGCGGCGCCTCGGGCTCCGGTGCACTCATTGTTGAGCTGGAAGAGAGAGCGTTGAATTAGCTTGATGTTCCAAAGATGTTTCAAAATTTGAACTTTCCATTTAGAACTATCCATTTCAACCACGTATTACGACGCTTCGAATAAATAATGTTGTATCAACTTTAACTAACTAACTCCAACTTTAGGTCCAATTATGTTTCTTAAATCATTACTATTTCAGAACAAATTTAATCATACTAATTGCTCGCTTCTTTACGAGTAGATCTTTACTTCACGGAGAAAACATTTTCATTAGTGCAATATTTTTCTAGGTTAGATCTTTCGGGTTAACGCCCACAATGTATAATCTACTTCAAATTCGTCAGAGTTCCACTATCGACAGGCCAAATGGAACGATCTTTCCAGGAACTGTTCCCGTCATTTTCCATTAATTTTCTAATTAATTATGTAAATAATGACACGGATGCCCCCATCCGGCTGCGCCGCCAAACTGGACAGATTTAGTTTTTAATGTTCACCTCGTTGGGTCAGTTTTATTTAGATCGTTGACTGGAAGAAACGGTAAATGCATGAATTATTTTCACATACATACATCATGTATTGTGTCATTTATACATTTTCCAACGCGTACAAAATCATGGGTTGTTTTCTTAGGTATAAATTAATACACCTAAATACTAGCATAGATGAGTAAGTACTAATAAAATAACATTCCGCATACCTACTAGAAATTGCTAAGCACAGTCGAGTGAAATAACAGTAAGTAAGGCTGTCAGCATTTATGCAGTTGCGGGAACACTGAGGACTCAGAACTCATTATCCGACTGTGTACAATAATAGCAGTGTATTAACAGGCACTTTATATATTTATTTACTTCGTAGTATGTCTTTGCCTCGACACAATCACATATTTTTAAATTAAAGGACACTATCGAAAGAACTTCCAGAAATTAGTTGATGTGTTTATCAAGCATATTTTTTATGATATAAATTATTACGAACCAGCCTAGCGTTTTGTTGTTGAATACCTTAGCATTGTATTAAATTTATCATGAGTATTTCATTAGTGCTGCTGTTGGAACTGCAGCCCGACCCTTATCATACTGCGAGGAAGCTTATTGGAGCTTAAGTATTTACATCTTGAAAAAGGACTTCCTGCCAATATTTTTGGCAGAGAATTCATGTTCATAATAACACTTTTACCAAAAGAGTTATTGCCTCAAAAACAAAGACTTATAAAATACGCTTATAAGTCTTTGTTTTTGAGTCTATTCGCAGAGCTTCAAAGATAGTTAAGGTAAATAGTGTAAAATGTATGCTCCAACTTTTATTTCGCCTAATGTCAGATGAATTCATAATAATTTAAGTGCGAACATGCTCAGCGGTGTGTCATATTAATTTTGAAATCTAGGTAGCAAAATTGTCAAGGTCAGCTACATTATTGTACTGTTCCTCCAAATCTACTGCGGCGCCGAATCCAAACTAAATATAAAATATGAGCCATTGAACTTCGAAATCTGGAACGAATGTTTATGCTAACAACATCTCTGTCTCTTCGATATACGGAGTATAATCCCTTGACTGAATGCATAGATATTACGGACCAGAGTGCTGTACTTTGCAGTAATTTCATAATAATGCTCGGAAACTCTTTGTATACCTAGTTGAAGTAAGAAACCTGTGTCTTTACTGCATTGAGTCAAGGCTGATTTTTGCGTGACTCTTTTGTTTTATGGTACCTATGGCATACGAGTATTTCTTTTTCGGTGGATATACAGGGTGTCCCAAAGTTATGGGACATGAAGGGGAAGTACCTTAAATATCGTAGATGGTGTATTTTACTCAAAGAAGACTTTATCTTATTTTTAAAAGTTAGTTATTCTGCATTCATAGATTTTCTAAAAATTACTTGCTTCGTCTGGGAATCGAACCGACTAAAATGTCAAAAAAAATATCATCCTGTTTTTATGATGCCAATCGAAAGAATAGCTAAAAAATAATAACTCTGCTTAAGTAACGTAGTATTTTAAAAGAAAGGAACAACGTGAAATTAATCAGTTTAATCAAATTAAAAACATACATGAAACTGTCGTAGTCAATTAAGTGGGTATTTTTGTGTAAATTTAATTAATTAAATGCTCAAAATGTGATCCCTCTTATCTTACACAAATCGCCAATCTTTTAATAAGTCTGCTGCCTGTTGACCCTCGGACCTTACACCACTAGATTTTGACTTTTGGGGATACGTAAAAGATATGCTAAGTATACAAAAAGCGATACAAAAACGTGGGCGAGTTACAAACAGAATTGTGCCATTTTAAATCGAGTGTTCACCATAAAATTGTTAGAAAATCAACAGGCAGCGGAATTATTACAAGATTAGCGATTTGCATCAGACCAGAGGGATCATATTTTGAGCATTTAATTAATTTAATTTACACAAAATACCCACTTAATTGACTACGACAGTTTCATGTATGTTTTTAATATGATTAAACTGATTAATTTCACGTTGTTCCTTTCTTTTAAAATACTATGTTACTTAAGCAGAGTTATCATTTTTTAGCTATTCTTTCGATTGGCATCATAAAAACAGGATGATTTTTTTTTTGACATTTTAGTCGGTTCGATTCCCAGACGAAGCAAGTAATTTTTAAAAAATCTATGAATGCAGAATAACTAACTTTTAAAAACAAGGTAAAGTCTTCTTTGAGCAAAATACACTATCTACGTTATTTAAGGTACTTCCCCTTCATGTCCCATAACTTTGGGACACCCTGTATAGACCAGAGTTATGGAGGAATTCCGTGTTGAGAATAAATTGCTACTTTCTAGAATCGGCTCTGTTGTACTAGACTAACGGCGGTGTAGAAATAAGTAACTGTTAAAACCAGAATAAGTTATTTTTTCCCGCATTTTTCATATGAACATTTTATTTGCTCGAAAGTAAATAATGACTTAAGGGCAGCGCAGACGACAGACTTTTTATGCGATAGATTTCTGTGCTCGTTCCTTAAATATCAGAATTGCAAAATACTAGATTGCCGACATACCTGCTTATCAAAATATCAGATTCCTGGAATACCAGATTTTCTTTATGCTATGTTCGTTTTTATAATAGTTTTGTAAAGTACTATGTTTTCAATACACCATGTTCTATTTAAAACCGAATTTCTCTAATACCAGATAATGAAAACACCAGGCTCGCAAAGGCTGTTTCGATATGAAAACGGACATAGCTTAAAGAAAATCTGGTATTCCGGGAATCTGATATTTTGATAGGCCGGTATGTCGGCAATCTAGTATTTTGTGAATTCAGATATTTAGGGAACGAGCTATTCTGCGGCGCACAATAAGTCTGCATGGGTTGTATGAATTGTGTGCCCGACTTTTTGCTTGTCGTGTGCGTTACTGCCTATAATTCCATAGGTTCTATTTTCAAAACTAAAAAGCCCATCGCGGATAGTCTGTCGTCTGCGCAGGGCCTTATTCAAAGACTAAATTATATTTTATTTTTGTTAAATGCATCCTTTGTTAATAATAATGAGTAATATTATTAATATACCTATTTGACGTAAGCCGAAACAAAACAATAACTGACCATGTGAACATGAGTCGAGAAAAAGTCTCTTTAAGTACAAATAATAATATCGTCCAGTACTAAAACTTCTGCTGTCAGAATGGTGTCCTACACCCCGATAACGAAGTTTCGTTAATCGGTTGCACAAATACAACTTCCAACTTCCTCTCTGTGGACATCGGTCCCCAGGCATCTGCTGGAGAGATCTCTCTATTGGAGTCTTTCCCCATAGTTGATTAGATGTTTTTATCTTCATCGTCAACATTAGTCACCTAATCAACACACAATTAATAATTAGACTAGCTATTGCTATTGCTTCGGAATGTCAGAAAACACGTGGCATTCACAATAAACATGACGTTTAGTAATTGCGGCGTTTAATGGAAACAACCACGCGAATCTACTCGCCGGTCTTAATGGTGATTACTCACTGATTGTCTTTTTACGATTCAATAAAACCTATAGACGTTTCTGAACAGGTTTACGGTTAGTGATGTTTTATTGTGGTGTCGGGTTTAGAATATCTCTCCAATTCTTCCGAGGATGAAGGAGACGTGACCAAGGAATTAGGCTAAGCGTCCACAGGTCCGCATCGCACGCATCGGACGCATCGGATTCAATCAGATGTATGGCGAAATGCGATGCGTACGATACGGACAGGTGGACGCACTACTATGAGTTTCTATACAAAGAATGCTACAATCCGTTGCGCGATACCGATAAGTGGACGCTTAGCATTATGCGACAGGCTAGCAACCTGTCACTATTATATCTACCTCTTTTAAACAACTTAGAACCTAAGAATATGCTGAAAGTGGGTACGAAACGTTTTGTGTGCTTTGTCATAGATAATAAGATAATATTTAGATATAGTTTGGCTATTACATCGTAGCTAGTCCTAGCACCAATTTAACCTATTACAGTGTTTAAACTGTCTCCAATTTAACAAACACACGTGAGTGAATATTTTGGCAGATAGGGTGACCGCACCGGTAATGGACATAGAACCAGTAATGGACAATGACTCTTATTTACTACCCACTAAGGAAAAGTCATTTGTATTACAACAATCAAATCACAACTCTATGGTCTTTAAATTATGAATGAAGTGTCCATCACTGGAGCTTGTCAACTTAAACCGTCCATAACTGGTGCCGTCACCCTACTATACTTTCGGCACACTTATACAAATCTGCGAGCATGTTGATTTAGGTTTTAGGGGTAAGTTATTAATAAACGGATACCATTTGAAAAGGTTTTTAGTCCAAACAAGACTAAATTTAACTTTTCCAAAATCGTCTATAAGTAAAGGGCAAGTTTCCGAACCCTGTTTTGGTTATAATTAGGAGATAGATTGGGTAGGACTCATTTTCTATTTTTATATCTGATTAAAGATTTACTGAAATAACACTTTCGAAGAATTAATAAATTATGAAAATTTTAACATAACAAAATCGGTATCGGTATTATAATTACATTGAAATTCCGAATACATACGTGTTTTGGTTTAAAATCTAACCAACAAAAATTTCGATTAAAATACAAGCTTTTTTTGCTGACTGTACTTTTTGCCAACTATACTTCATTGTTATCGATCATAGATTATGTGCATCAGATTTTCATGTCAATCAGACCAACCGTTGAAGACTTCCCTACATCGGAGACAGTCCCGGCTGGGCCACCAGAAGTCGACTACCGGAATATTGTAGGTATATTGTCATCTAAGTTACGTAGGTATACCAAGTTTCAGCTCAATCGGTCTATTGGAAGTGGTTCAAATCTTCCTTGCAAGGTTTGTAAACATACATGTACTAATACAGAAGTGAAGTTAAATAAAAGTTTGTAAAACATTCATACTATAGACTAAAACGTCCTGTATAATCTATGCAATATGACCCAATAATATTGGAGGGGCATTTTGTAGCTGGAGAGTGGGGTGGGGTGGGGTGGGGTCGGGTGGGATGAGTGAGTGGGGTCGTGACCCTCCCAGGCCTAGGTCAACGGGTGATTGTTCTGTGATTAATTTGTTTCAAATGTCACGTGCCAAAGCTACTGACATGGTGTGAGGTAAGGATTAAATTAATGACTATTTGCAAATTGATTCATAATTTAATTACATGCTTAGAGAAGCTGTCAGAATTTGGGCTTTGACACTCCCTAACAGTTTTTAGGGATCCGTACCTGTATTGGTCAAAAGGAACCTTTGTAATATCGTTTCGTTGATTGTTCGTCAAAACGTGATCAAAACCTTTTTTCTGAAGTATGCGTAGTAGTGCGTAGACATTGAGGATAGAACCTATAGAGTACTAATGTCATCTTGGTTGTTCGGAAATTATTCCGCAAAACAATTGAAGTGATCGCTGTGCTCTTATTGGCCGGTCCAAGATCGCGCGTAACGCTAGTGCCTTTTTCTCTACGGTTATTGGCTCTGTACAATTTCTGTGACAGTGACGGTGACGTTTAGTATGTTGAAATCAACAAACTATTTGCGGACCGGGGTTGCGAACATTGTTTCTCTATAGGTTCTATCCTCTATGTGCGTAGATATAGATAGAGGATGGCCGGGAATTGAGCGTAAGTAAATATTGTAACCTGTGGTCGGGTAAACGCGTCTGAAAAACACCTGTGAAGCAGCAAGTTAGTAACAGCTCAGGAGACCTTAGTGTGGGCAGCTTCTTCGCTCATAGGCGAGGGCTAGACGTACAATAAATATCGTGATCCTTCAATATGAGAATACTGATGGATCACAATCTGTTAATGTATTCTGTGTATTTTTCATCAATATAGCAGACTAAACGATCAATATTTCACAATATGAGATAAATATTGAAGGATCACAATATTTATTGTGCGTCTAGCCTTCGCCATAGGCTAGCGATAGCTATTCAACGCGGGAATGCTGCCTGCGTGATGGGAACCCTGCCCAAGGGCCCTACTTTACAAATTTTTGTTCAGTTTTAATTCAATTTTAAGTATGTAATATCCTAATTTTTTTTCTATTTTTTTTGAACACAATAAAAGGCGTCAAATTCGAAACATGAGCTTTATAATTTCACTTTGAGTAGGTGCGGCCGCGGACGCCACCCAAAGTTCTCGGTTTCGTAATTTACTCGGTATCGGTGCTTATTTGAAACTGTAATCTCTCGCCATTTTGCACTGATTAAGTAAAAACGCATCAAAATTACATTAAGCGTCAGAGATGATAAATAGAAATAATTAAACTCATTCAATCTATCCTATCCGTGACATGCACAATATTAATGAAAATATTTATGGATGCGTATCTAATTGCGTGCAGTTAAGATTGTACACGTAATTCGGAATGCAATATGCAATACCGACACGAAAACCGTATTTCATCAAAAGTATTAAGATTCTTCAGTGATATGACATAGAAATTAAAGTAGGTCACTGCTATATCAAACATTGTAAAATTTTCTTAATTTTGCATTTACTGCAGATTTTGATAACTTAGGTAGGGTAGTGGAACCAAAAGATGAACACCCCCCAGAAGTTGAACGTTTGGCCTTAATTAAATAGTGGCACATTTTATACGCCAAAAAATTTTTTTTCATAATGCAGCAACACTTTGCCGAGGTGGAAAACATAATTCAAGAAAAGTTACATCACGGACGTGAACGTGAGCGATCTTTGCATCTCGGATTCCGGTCAAAAGTGCCAGTTGTATGGAATCCTTATTAAAAAAAGAGCCTCACATTTTAAGCTTTTAATTGCATATCAAATTGAATAATGCATTGGTTAACATTTTTATGCTTGGTATGTATTCTCGACTATATCTTTAATATTATTGTAAATAAACAAAATGTTTTTTTGTATTATTTAACGAGTAATTTGCTGTTCAAGTAATGGTTCCAAAATCAGAGGTATGAGCTAATAGTTGAACGGCGTTCAACTATCGGGCAAAGTGGTATTTTTACAAATGCGTTTACAAAATCACACGAAAAAGATAGACTCACCGATTATGGCTCAAATTAATTGTATAATTGTCGTAGATTTTTTAACCAAAAGTTGAACAAAGTATTTTGATGTTATGGCAAAGAAATTCTATATCTTTGTTGTATGGGAATCGCGACTGTTCAACTATTATTTCAGGCCCAAAAGTTGAACTAGTAATTTTACTAGTTCAACTTTTGGTTTCTATTTCAGTAGGTAGATGAACATTGAACTAATGAAATTGGTTTATCTTATAGATTTCTTTGCCATAACTTGAACTACTAAAATTTTGTTGTTCACGTTTGGGTCAGGGCATCCATATGAACATTTTTATCAAGGTAATATTCCAATAATTATTTTTGAAAAATAAGTTACAACATCTAACATACATACATACTATTACATACATAACACCTGTATTCTTAAATGGAGATGGCTGAGCATACGAAACGCTACATATTCAATTATATTTCCTATTATTTTACTATCAATATACTAGTTCATCTTTTGGATCAATTCGTTCATAAATAGGGCACATCGTTCAACTTTAGGGCATTTTGCCTAGTTTGCGCAAAAATATTTTTTATTTATTCGTTTGTATGTAATACATGGGTTTGAAGTAGTGAAATGCAAAGTCGACTATGTGTTTAGTGTTACAAAAAAAAATCACTGTCATACATGACTTACAACACTGCGAAAAAAAAGTTCAAAGAGTGGTAGTCGCTTAATCGTTCAACTTTTGGTTCCACTACCCTACGTATTAAAATCACATGTTTCGGGCTAATTCATAGCCCTTCATCTAGGACTCGCAGCGGCTGCTGTTGCCAAACGTGCATTGCGCGCCACCGCTCTATTCGCGCGACTGCTCATGCTCGACGAAACTGTGGATCCCAGATGGAGGGCTACAAATTAGCCTGAAACATGTCGAGCTAAACTGAATTTAAAACATGAGATTTTGTTTTTTTTTCAATAAAAGTGAATGATCTCAAACAATCTGTATGTTATACATATTTATTTTATGTTTCCTATTAAAGTAGGCAGTGCGCTGACCCGCGGCCAGATCAAAGCGTCTCGGAACAGATCTTTGAAAACTCGATCCTGTTTGAAGTTAAATTGGGAGGATAGTTCTCTTTGACCTTCGTACTTAATTATAACCGTAGACCTCTCAGCACAGCATTGGCTGTTACTGAACAAGGATATTGGTACTGCCGTATAAAAATACGGACCAAAAATGCTAAGATCAAATCGTGTAACGTGTGGCGTTGGATTTACAATGAATCATCTCCGTTTCTTTTGTAGATGTAATTTTGTTGCAATGTTTGACAAATTAACAAATCGTTACTTGACAGTCGCAGATATCAGATATTGGTTAAAGGAGTGGGAAAGATTCTAAATAGAGAGATCTCTCTCCAAGCAGATGTTATGCTTGGGGACCGAAGTCCACAGAGAGGAAATTGGAAGTTGTATTTATGTTACCGTTCGTCAAAACTTTGCTAGCGCGATGTAGTATCGTTTAATTCAGCTAGTGGACGAATGTGGCGCCGTAGTGGTAAGGATAACTAGAGTTTCTTGACGTCTTTTAGTAACAAATTAGTTCCTACGAAATTGGGCATAGCCGCACCTCAGTTAAATGGTATTATTATTTTTAATCATTACGTTATTTCATTGAAATTTCACGTTTAATTTCAGTACCGTCGCGTCGGTCATACTTCGCGAATGGTATATTAAAGCCAGCGATGTTCAAGACGCAAACATTCTGACAGCGCCGTACGGCAATAAAGCCGTTCGGTGTTTTATTGGACGCTCTGTTTATTAATTGCGTCTGCTGCTGTCTTATTAGCGAAAGAAAATTTATTGCTAGTTTATTTGAAATCCTTGAATGTGTTTTGATGGGTATGGAGAAGATTAGGTCCACATTTTTGGTCTTTTGCCGTTGTTTTACGTAATCATTGACATTTATTTTTTTCAAGGGTTTAAGTATTTAGTTTCACCTGTTTCCGATTAAACAGATATTTTGTACATCCTTTAAAATCGGATGACAAGCCAATAATCTATATTAGTAGACTTCTGGTGGCGCAGCCGGGACCGTCTCCGATGGAGGGAACTCTTTAACGATAGGTCTGACTGACTTGAAACTTGGTGCACATAATCTAGGATAGACAATGAAGATGAGTGACAATGAAGTTAAATTATTGTTGTTTAGGTTATTTTTGTTCACGCGTACAGAGTGGCCGCGCAGTGCGCGTTTGGCAGAAGTCACTGCTCCTAGATGAAGGGCTACGGATTATACCGAAACATATCGAGCTAAACTATATTTAAAACGAGTAGTCTACTTTACGAAGTCTTTTAATAACGTCAAACTTACCTATTTAAGTGTCACTGGCGTCTCATGCCTTCGCCGCCGTACGCCTCGCAACCATTATACAGTTGAATGGGACAGGAGAGGTGCAAGTGGGTGGTGGATAAAATGGATTTAGGGTTTTGTATGGTCGCTGTTTCGTTAAGTTGGTCCCCTGGAACAAGGAAAAATGAAAGATAAGTTTTTGTATTCCCGTGTGGTGACGGGTTTAGAATAACACCTCTCCATTTCTTCCGTGGATGTAAGAGGCGACTGAGGAGTTTGGTTATGGTATATTCTAGGCGACAGGCTAGCAATAGCAACTTGTCACTATTATATCTCCCAACCCAACACCTAAAAAATATGCTAGAAGTGGCCTGGAGACGTGAAATAGTCATGGTTTTGTCTATGTACCGTTTCGTGCGCTCTGCCAACCTATTTGCGAATACAGGCGTGATGTATGTCGGTTCTATTCTATGGTGTGTCAAGAGTCAATTGTCGATGGTATGTAGAAATTGTAGAATTTAATTATCATTAGTCTATGCTGAAGTTTAAATCTACAACACGTTTCAAATCGGTGAAAGGTCACATTTGAGCGTATGGGTTGACATGACGTCATAATGACGTCACGGCTGCGACGTAAGATAGCGGTCGTTAGGTTTTACGGCGTCGATAGAGTGCTAAACGCTCGCCCACTCAGCGCACTGGAGTCACGGATTAAGGGTTTTTTACACATATTAAGTTACCCGTGTGGTGGTTCGAGTAACACCTCATTGGTTGTGTGGATGACGTAAGAGACTACCATAGAGGACGAAACCACAAGAGAAACAATGATGGCCACCCAGTCTCACAAACCGTTAGTGATTTGTCATTTACAAATTGTCACAAAAACTTTACTGAGCCAATAACCATAGAGGATAAGCCACTAGTGTTACGAGCACATGGTTTGGCGGAAACGTCTTCGAACAAATTCAATGATATTGACTCTCTAGTGGGTCTGTCTTCTATGGAGGATACTAATGAAATAGGTTTAAATGTGCTTTTTGCCAAGCTGAACTTCTTGGTCACTAACACAAACCAATAAAGTTGCATGAAAGCCTTTGTGAAATTGTTATGTCGAGTAAGTGAAGAAGAATGTATATTTTGCTGTATACATAGCAGCGTCAAAATCGAAACATACATCGACCTTATATTAAGGTATTTCGATATTTTAGACGTTTTAGTAAGATACTGACCCTGCACATGTGTAACAATATTAACATAGATATCTAAGCGTCTGGCGGATACAACTGGGGACCTAAGAGCTGGCAGCTTCCTCGCTCAACGCATTAGCATTGCGATACAGCTAGGAAACGCTGCCAGCATATTCGGGACCATGCCTTGGGAGTGCCCTTTTCTAAATGTAGTTTAGTTTTAGTTTTTTAGTATGTTAAATTGTGTACAACTTACAATAATACCTATATTAACTTCGATCTTAAGTAACTATATTAGCATATTTTTTTTAATATTTACGCTGTTGCATTTAATTTCAACTAAACAGTTACATATAAATTTATTATTTATCTACAAAGGTTAAAACTTTCTGACGGAGAATTTTCATTCTACAGGCAACACCGTGAATAGTTTTTTTATCTATAAATGGCGGCAGAAAACGTGTATAGAGTCGCCACTAAAAGTCTTGTTTCACATGTTTAGTTTTGTAGCGCTCCGGTTAATACATTCAAAGTTTGCTTGAGACTAGCCCAGTTAGATAATGGAACCCACCAGCCTAATCTCCATCCATTGTGGACGCAGACCTTAGATAATTAGGAAGATAGAACGCCAAGCGACACTTAGCCCTAACGAAAACTTGCCATTGTCAACAACCATCTTTGTCCCAACTTGGGCGAGTTGAAAACCTTAATTTTAAAGGTGCAAGTTTGTAGACGACGTCACGCGCCAACATCGGAGCGACATGTCGTTGCATCCTTTTGCTGTTATGATTTCCTAGTAACTATTATTCAGAATCGGACTCGTCACTGCTCGTTCAAAATAGAGCCAACTCGAAATGTACCTATCTAGACTCAAAACTAAATAAGTCTTATGAAAAGTGACACATTTAGGCCGGCCACATACATTCGGAATTTTTCCGTTCGGAGTCCCGAATCGGATTTTCCGAACGCAGTCAATCCATACAAAATCAATGGACCGCCACACACATTCGGAAAAATTCCGTTCGGAATTCCGAACGGAAAGCTTGCGAATGTGTGTGGCGGTCCATAGATTTTGTATGGATTGACTGCGTTCGATTTTCCGATTCGGGATTCCGAACGGAAAAATTCCGAATGTATGTGACCGGCCTTAAGCTTCAAACGTACTAACAGCGAAAGCGGCTACGCGACGCGGTGGCGTTACAGCATCGGTTGTAATATTCAAAATCGTTTCGTTCGAACCATCACGCCACCAAGGCGCGCTGAGAACACCACTGCATTGTCAAATCATCTTGCAGAAATGACATACTACTACAACTTAGTTTAACCTGTCGTCTGCGTTTGATATGGATCTCAAAAGTAACCGTCGTATGTGTATGATAGGTGATCCTTATCTTATGATACTGATGTATCATACGACCTTTTCGAATTTTTGCGAGTTAGGATCCTTATCAAACGCAGACGACAGGTTAAGCTGTCGCAGTCGCTTATAAGGCCTGCGTTCAGTATTAATAAATAAAAATGTCGCAGCGACATGTCGTCTACAGCTGCGTCGTCGGTTACGGGCTTGCGTCTAAAAGGTGATTATACATAAAGATGCTATAATTTTAAACAAAAAAAAACCGACTTCAAATCTATACTAATATAATAAAGCTGAAGAGTTTGTTTGTTTGTTTGAACGCGCTAATCTCAGAAACTACTGGTGCGAATTGAAAAATATTTATTGTGTTGGATAGACCATTTATCAAGGAAGGCTTTAAGCTATATAACATCACGCTGCGACCAATAGGACCGAAGAAACAGTGGAAAATGTAGGAAAAACGGGGGAAATTTGTCACTATTCCACGCGGACGGAGTCGCGGGCACAACTAGTTAGCAATATTTTGAAAGGGTCCATATCGGGTTGCATAAAGTTTGAAGTCATACATTTTATAAGCATACATATTTTTGTCATAATCATCATTAAGCATAACTGAAGTAAGCCATACATTTTTAAGCATAATGTTTTATGGCATACATTTGATTCGCATAAAACAATATACGCATACTTTATAATGGGCATACAGTATAAACTCATAAACTGGTTGTGCATAAAACATGCGAAGCATAATGTACGATTCGCCATATTTATTTTGCGCATAATAATTTGCATAAACTAGCCTAACTTAAAACTTAACCTACGTTTTTGGCCGCGATTCGGTTCATGTGAGGTCACAATTCTAACCTAACCTAACCTAACCTACTTTTTTGGCCGCGATTCGGTTCACGCGAGGTCACAGTTCTAACCAAACCTAACTAACTTTTTTGGCCGCGATTCGGTTCATGCGAGATCACAGTTCTAACCTAACCTAACCTATTTTTTGGTCGTTAATCATCAATGTTATGGCTGGTTAAATGTATGACAGCCATAATTATGACTGAAAATAATTATGACCATACATTTTATGACAATTCAAAATTATGTCAATCGTCTTTATGGTAAAACCATTTATGACTAAAAATAATTATGACAGGGAACATTATGACAATAGTACACTTTATGCCAAAAAAAAATTATGAGTTTCAACTTTATGGTTAAAGTGTTATGACAATCGATTTTATGACAATGGTTTGTATGCGACTAGAATAGCACCCATTTTGAAAGTATTCTGTTTACTGAATGTAAAATCTTGACTTCATCAACAAATTACCGAAAACGCCGTACATCTCCATACAAAATTTGAAGAGTTCCCTCGATTTCTCCAAGATTCCACCATCAGATCCTGGTGTCGTGCAAATGGGACCAATTTCGAGTTATACCCTTTCGATTAAAAAAAAAATTTTGAAAATCGGTCCACGGGTTTTCGAGTTATCGAGTAACATACACACAAAAAAAAAATAAAAAAAAATAAAAAAAAAAAAATAAAAAAATAAAAAAATAAAAAAATTAGGTCGAATTGAGAACCTCCTCCTTTTTGAAGTCGGTTAAAAATAAATGAGCGCCGCGCCTCACAAAATAGCGGGGCTTAAGTTATTTGCAGGCTACCGATTCTTCAGTGTTTGAATATTTTTGGAATAAACAGCGCTGTTTAAAGTTGCGGGGGGCGAAAGCGCCGTTTTAAAAGGTTCTCGAGAAAATAGGCCCTTTTTAAAGTGATCTTGTTTGTTATTTTACTTTCGTGTACGTAGAATAAGGCCGTCTCAAATCGAGTTCAGTTCGATATTTTTAGGCTTAGTTCGTAGCTCTTCATCTAGGTGCGTTCATGTTCTAAGTTTATTGATTTCAGTAGGATTGGTTGGTATTGCGAAAATGTTATACTATGTATAACACTATTATATTTTGAAAGAAAATCTTCATCACTTCAATCTAAAAAGTTACCTATACAGTAAATACAGGTACCTATATGTATGAATGTACTTAGGCAACTGGGCAGACTTAAAATGTACCTTATACCTTCATGTAGGTATAAGAGGTACATTTTAAGATACAACACAATACTCGTGCCGTTTTCGGATTGCGATACAATGACGGATGGGCCTATTCCCCGCGGCTGCCCGCAGATACAGCCTTCCTGTTACGTCTAACGACCTCTTGAACACACCCCTGAGACAGCGGTTTGTATTGCTTGTCTAATCGGGAAACACCATCAAAAACCGCTTATAACTAAACCAATTTGAAATTTGAATAACCCAACCCAACAAGCTTAATAGCCGACTGTACTTCATTGACATACATTTTAGATTAGGTGCACTAAATTTCAAGTCAATCGGAACAACCGTTGAAGAGATCCCTCCATCGGAGACGATCCCGGCTGGGCCACCAGAAGCCTACTACCAGAGTATTGCATTGCCATCTAAGTTACACAACTTACGGCGATAGAAAATGGATAAACTGTTATTTTTCATGCGACTACAGGATAGATTTTAATGAAACTTGCCTATAAATACATCGGGCAAACGAATGCGACAGGCTTGCATCACGAGACTGTTATATTATTACATACACATATCCTCACACCTGTATTCCCAAGAGGGGTAGGCAGAGCACGTGAAATCAAAAATCCAGTGCCACGTTTAGGAATTTCAGGGTAACCAGATGGTTAAACGTGATATTGCAGTGACAGGTTTCTAGCCCGTCGCCCACAATACACTACTTAACCCTTTCCCAGAGTCGACTCTTACGACACCCACGGGAAGAAAAGGGGAGGTGCTATTCTAACCCGGCACCACACGGGAAAATTATTACATACCTCTTTTATCTAATTTAATCCTTAAAACTAGGCTAAAAGCGGATACTAAACGTGAAATAGTAAGTCTTGTCTAAGTAATCGTGAGCTCTATCTGTGCCTACGCCACTTGGAAATACAGAAGTGATGTCTATAGATGGTCTAACTAAAGTTTTTGTTCTAGTTACAGGATCCACCTTGTATAATCCTAAACATAAATAAAATTAAAAAGTATATGTTATGAAATTTAATCCTATCGAGAAACTGCATTATTGTTAGTACTTTAAAGGACTTCGTTGCAGTCTTTTATTTACCTAGTCCCCGGGTATCGGATCGCATAATTTTTATTGTCCTAGTTTCCCGGTTTTTAACCCCCGACGCAAAAACGACGGGGTTTTATAAGTTTGACGTGTCTCTCTATCTCTCTCTCTCTCTCTCTCTCTGTGTGTGTGTGTGTGTGTGTGTGTGTGTGTGTGTGTGTGTGTGTGTGTGTGTTTCTTGTAAAAAGTTACAAAGTGGCACAGTTATCAAATTCTTTGACTTCTTTGACTGTATGTAAAATTAAAAAAGCAGGGGCGTATAATTTGGCCGCTCTACTGCTGGCAACCCAGATTTACCCACACAGGTACCAAGTGTCCTGAAAATGGCGGGCTTATATAATATGCAGGTGTAGACGCGAAGGCTCGGTGACCTTGGACTGGATCTCTAAAATTGGAATAAAGTGAATCGCAGACGGGACCTCCTGTATTTTTAGGACAATTTTAGGCTTTAGGTACCTACTAGATTAGGTTAGGTTACTTTCTGTCGTCGGGTTTAGTATGGTACTCCTTCACTTCTTCCGTGGATGGCGTTAAACTAAGGAAATGGTTTAAGAGCGTGCAAACACAATTCGGCGATTTTGATGTTTTTCAAATGCTTCAAAAAGCTATAAATCCTTAAGCTTTTAAAGAAAAACTACTGTAACATATAAATAAACTCTTTTTCTTGGGAATAACGGTAAATACTATTTTATTAGCAACACAGGTTTCATTTACTTAACCAATTTGTTGAAGAGTTTTTTACAAAAATACGCGTCAGAGCTGTCTTTCACTTGAAAAATTTCCATTAAAATTTACCACAAACGATATAAACTTGTTATTATCTGATAGACAATATAGTCTATTAGGGAATAAAGTTGTTACATGAATCAAATTATTGGTTTTTATTATTCAAATATCATTTTACATAATTTCAAAATAGAACCATTACTTTATTTTTTCCTCGTTGATTTTAATGTAATTACAAATGAAACAATTTTATTGTAAATTTACAAAATATGTTTAGTCTAACCATATTTTTTTCATTGCTAAATAAGAGTTAATTTATTTTTCCCGATTTTTTAAACATTAGTCCAATCCAAAACCACTAAGGTCAGGTGGGGGAAGAGAAACGCAGTAGGGGTAGGAGGGCACTACAGACCATACTCACTCATAACTCGACGAGTTATGGTCTGTGGTGCCTCTTACCCCTGCCCTGCCCCTGAGTTTCTCTCCCCCCACCTAATCTTATATTGCGTTCGTAAATAATGTTTTCACTTCTCATGCTCTTAAAGTGATTCTTTAGTCCCTATATAGCGGGCCTAAAACTCCTTTTTAAGCTCTAGGGGCTAAAGTAATATTTTTTTAATTGGCCTTAGAAACTTCTTCAACAGCCAGTCACCGTGTTTGTGAACGTAGGATTATCGCAATTTTTATAGACGTAAAAATAACCTCAAAATGTCAATGAGGCTATTTCTACGTCTTTAAAAATGGCGGTAATTGTTACTCTGCCAAAAAAACTTTTAAAAGTGATTTAATTTCGCAAAACACGATTATTGATTACGAATAATAATTTATTTCATTATAATAATTATTAACACATTTTATTATGCATAGTGTAATATTAATAACAATCTTAAAAATAGTTTAAAGTTAAAATCGGTTGGCTAAATATGCAAGCATTCAAAGCGTCACTTTACAAAAAAAAAGTAAAAGAAAAGAAAAACCACGTTTTTTTTAATTTTTCTTAGGTTACATTAAAACATATTTGTACATGGAAAGCTTTGTTGTAATCAGTATTGTAATTTTTATACAACAGAAAGAACGTCGTTTTTTTCCTCGCATTCAAAGTGAAAAGTAGAGTGTTTAACGCGAGACTTAACAACCATAATGACACTCGAACTATAGCCACCCTCGCTATGCTCGGGTGTCTAAATATCTCGTGACATTATGGCTTGTTTTAGTCCCTTGTTGAACAATCTACTATTATGCCCTCTTAAAGTGTGTTGCGACCCGTACACGCCCTTACACGCCTTACACGGCATAGGTACACAGACATCATCACGCCTGTATTCCCAAATGGGGTAGGCAGAGCACACGAAGCGCTACATAGACAAAACCATGACCACTTCACGCTTCGTGGCCACATCTAGCATATTTTTTAGGTTTTAAATTGGCACGTATAACAGCGACAGGTTGCGAGCCTGTCGCTTTTTATGTACTTTAACCTATTTCTTTAGTCGCCTCTTACGATATCCATGGAAGAAATGGAGAGGTGTTAGATTGGTACAATCGTGTCATGGAGCGCCTGGTTTTATACCCTTGTGTACCCTTCAACGGCCAAGTCACATAACATTAACTAAGCATAAATAAATCGCAGTAAGGATCCTGATTGAGCTGGGTTCCATACATTTTTGCTCATTATTTCCAGCAAAATACTAAAGACAACCATTACTGAGGGTGTATCGTAAATACTCGCCACTAATTGCAGCTTTTCCTTTTCAGAGCGAAATATCCCCATTAATACTTGCATTGGAAATGAGATTCTACAATTTCAGATTTACATGTACCGCTAACAATGCAAGCTCCGTTTTGTGCTCGGTTTGTGCAATTTCTGTTTTGAGTCCCGATTTCTGGGTAAATACAAACTGGGCTTTGTGGGATTACTAACAATACCTTTTAGCTTCAAAGCTCTCTAAAGCTCCACCATTTCTGGTACGCCAAAATGTTTAATAATTCATTTGTTGTAAGTAACAATAGTGTCATGTAATTTGTCAGTGATTAAAGCTCGTCACAGACTACGCATTTACGATAATATTTTATCTGCGTATAAAAGCCATCTTTCCATTATGTCGGGGCCAACCTCGGGCCAACAGATACTTGACTTGTGTTAGCTCATTGAATTGTATAGGGAGCGATACTGACAATATCTGTTCAGTAACAGATATCTTACCGTATTTGCAAAGTGTCACGCTTAATGCTCATAAAATTATGTTCGTTACCTAGTTTATTTTATTACTTATTTTAACATATTGAAGCGCCTGGTCAATCGGCAACTGGTTCCATTAGCATAGATGTTCAAAGGGAGAACGCTTTCAGACTTGGGCATCATGGTGGCATGCCACGGGGGGCCCTTTTTCATTTTAATTTAAATAGTTTAGGACACTTTTACTCTGTTGTCACAATACTTAATTAATCTCGTTTAGAAAAATATTTTTACGTTAAAAGTTTTAAGTTACAAATAATTATTTCGAAAATTGCGCAGAAAATTAGATAATGTAAGAATAGTTAACTAGGTAGGTCTGTACCTTATTTATTGAGTCGAGTAAAAAGTAAGCGGTTTTGACAATAAAAACTTTTTCAATGCTATTTTACGGCGTTTCTAACACCACACGCGTTTTAAAACGCGCAACCCATGCGCAGTTGATGCAACCTTGTAATACTAAGCAGACGGGGTGATCGTGAAACGCGCGTCTACTGCGCGTTTACGCGCAGATACAGCGATACAAACGCGGTGTACCTATACATATAGTTATACAACGCATATAGCCTCTACGATATAAAGCAATCAGTCTCAAAAGGTTCCATTTAAAAACAAAAGACACGCAACACAACAAACTGTTATGAAAGAGTCGACGAAAGGTACCTACCTAGGACTTAAATAAGATGCGGTACCTACAATATCGGTGTTCGTAGCAGCGTGGGAGTGTTCAGGTGCCGGATCCAATTGCGAGCTCTTAGTGGGCGGCTGCCGTCGATGTACGTCACGACTAAACACCGGGTACAGTTACGGGTCAGGTTCTGATTACAGGTATACAGGTAGGTACCACGTCATCTGTTATAGGGACAAATAAAACCGATGGGTTGTTAGGTGGTTGTCATGTTCGGCTTTAGTCATAATCTGCTTTAGTCATGTTCTGGTTTTGTCATATTCTGCTTTGGTC
>BHDV01054217.1:55454-116460 GCA_005406045.1 Adoxophyes honmai | reverse complement strand
TCGGCCGAAACTGAAGCCACGGCCGAACATTCGGTTTCGGTTTCGGTTTCGGCCGCAAAACCAGTTTCGGTCGGACTCTAATATTCATGCGCTTCCCAAATCGGGCAAATGGCCGCCCGTCCCGTCCCATTCTGCACAACAATCGGCGAAGCCCAAAAATCAAGACAACATGCCTCTTATCAATAATTCAACCGCCAAACAGAATTAGCTGGCCAAAATAAATAAACAAGACCCCAACATCGGTAGCAGGTATTCTCTAAAGCCAAACTTTGAACGATATCGTGATACTCAATCCTAGAGTAATCGAAAACTGTAGCGCTATTGTCTAAAGCACCCAAAATCTAAATCGTGTTTAATTTGACAGTCAGTTAGTTTTCATTTACGAGTTATTATTTTTATATAAACCTATTTTAATTCTATTTCTATTTACATTGTAAATTGATTTTATATGACTAACTTTTGTACCAATTTTATATTTATTTTTGATTGTTTTATTATTTTTATTAGGTGCCTGATATTATGACGGACATCACACGAATTTAGAAGAGTTACGAACGGACAAGAAGCTATCTTCAACTAGCAATTCAATCATCTAACGAGTTCGGAGGAAGTAGCTTTTCATATTAAACGTCTCTTACTGCATTGGGCATGTTCATCAGTAAGGCTTTTCATACGTCAAAAGCATCGCCATAACGATAGCAAAGACCCAAAAGCCGCAAGTCCGCCCGTGTGCCCCAAAAACCGGTAATAAACAAGAATCCCTTTTTACGAGCCTTCAATTTCGCCTCGACAGAGAACATTATTATTTCCTGATCCGTTTATTCATTTTATTCATTTCTGGATATTAGGGTGGAATAAACAATGTTGCCCCGAACTGGAGCAGATGGGAAGCGATACTTTGTAGGGGATTAAATGGAAAAGAAGTAACGTTTTGTCAATTGTAACACCTGGGCCATCAAGATGTCTACTGAACCATCACGTCTGTGAAATTAAAACACAACAATAAGTAGGTTACATAGATACGTATTGTGAAATAAATGAAATAAAATGTTGTTTCAAATCGTGTTTCGTTCAACATTTTTCAGGCTGATCTGTCGAGTGAGCAGTGACGCGTAGAACGCGTTTTGTAGCACCCATCGTCGCCCTGACTTTATTGAAAGGACTACAGTTTATGTAGTCTAAAACACGTGAAGCTAAGTTTAAGATATGAAATAGTGTATTAATTTGACTGTGATAGTTTATGTTCTTAAAAAATATCTGAGCATTTTTTGCGCTATTACAACAAATCTAACTTGAGACTTGTACGATTACCTACAACTTTACATTCACCGTATTCGTATAATAAACTTCAACAGCGCTACTAGCGGTTACTCGTGGAAATACAACTCGCCATACACATGGTTTACAAACTCGCTAGTGACTACGGTCAACTCATCGTAACGGTACAGTATTAAAGTACATTAACATTCTTAAACTTCTTGACATCACTCGAGCGTGGGTTCGTCCGCGAACTTGTATCCAAATATCAAGAGCTGTATAATAGCTGCCTAGTTGCCGCGGAGTGTGTTATAGCACTTTAAGCTGCCCGGCAGCTGTCAATAAGCTGTCGTGAAGTTGGGACCCATGTTAATTTCAGTTGCGGTCGGCCATTTTAAGCGACGTTCGATAAGAAACTTTGTTGTGTTACTATAGATTATTGGTGGTATTTCACTAAATTAAATTGCTTCAAGTGTGAGTGAATATTTAGTTGTACTGAAAAGTATTATTTTTTAATAGAGAAATGTAACAATGAGATAGAGAGAAAGTGAGTTGATCAATGCATATTCTTCCTGGTGGTCATTAGGTACTTTAAACTGCTGTATTCTTCGTGTGATGTTGGGTTGAAACTAACACTTCTCCATTCCTTCCAGGGGAATTCCGTGTGGTCGGTGTGGTTTCGGATTTAGAATATCACCTCTCCATTTCTGTCGTGGATGTCATAAGGGGCGACTAAGGAAGTAAGTTAAGATATAATTCGCCAAAAATGCCTATGGAATATGAAATAGTCATAGTTATGTCTATGTCGCGTTTCGTGTGCTCTGCCTATCCCATTTTGGTACACACGCGTGATTTTCTTTTATGTATGCAGTATATTAATGCCACAGGTGAAAAACAAACACAATTTTAGTAAAAATCGTATAATGAAAGTGGTAAAAGTGTTCAATGATTCATCCACCAAATTTACGAATCACGTGCTGTATAAGAGTCGTATAATGGTTGCGAAATTAGCCCCAACTCGTGGAAAGCTGAGTAATGACAGTTCGGGTCAACGGCCGGCCAATCCGAAATCCAAATGTATTTAAGCATTCTTAACCCTCATTGGTTGACTGAATCGTTTGTTACTTCAAATTTAAGAACCGAGACAATACTTAATAAACTACTTTACATCTGCTTAAAGTTGCTTTTTGTCTACAAATTGCTGTAATAAAGTGAAATGAATATCAATTATTTATTGATATAATATTGAACACCCTTAACTTTTATTTGAAAAAATGTTTCTATAATACGCAAAAAACGCCTGTGCTTATGTCAGCCAAAAAGTAGAGCCAGTTAACAAACTTAGCTAAATAAATAGAAAATAAAAGCGCTTAGCTCTAAATACAAGAATAGAGGTAAACCACTGAGGGTAAAACAGACATCGAACTTCGATGATAAAAAAAAAAATGGTTGCCTGTAAAGTCGGTTTTACGGGCGAAGATTTTACGTGACAACGTCTTTTTCTCGGTAGAATATTTATTGATTTAAGACGTTGTCACGTCAACTCCCAATCGTGACAGCTGTCCATGTCTGCGTTTGACGTCTCACATGATACCATAGAGGCTTCGCACTATCGAAGCGCCACCTCCTTAACACTGCGGGCCTCTCTCTCGTTCGGTGACGTCATCGTAACGTTACCGAGCGTTACACTTTTTCATAAGTGACTCCCAGCCGCAACCTAATTTAAGACGTTGTCACGTCAAAAAACTATTTTGCATTTTATGCATACTTAATTTAGTACTAAATTCCGGTTGTTTGTTTTCTTCTTTGAACAAAAGAAATGCACCATCGCTACGAGTACTTTAATTTCATAATTTTACAGATAAACACAGAAAGTTGTAAATGTGTGTCCGTCTGTCCGTCCATGTGTGGGATAATAGAGCGCGATCAATAGCGTTGTTTAGTCTGCCGCCGGCAAATAGCTACGTCTTTGGTTTAATTATCATTACATGGCCTTTGAAATTACAATTTCGAGGGCGCGAATGCTTGGAAAACATTTGTAGCAAGACTTAAGGGCTATTTGGTTACAAACAAGAATAATTATAATCAATCTTGGAATACGGTACTACGAGCAAAAACCCCCAAAAACCGGGAACGATCGGCTCCTTATTGGATGGCGATACCACGTGAGGCAGCATTCAGGCACGTCGTCCAATTGTTGAGCCTTCTCCATTCCCATCACAATTAAAAATAAACCTTACAATCTCGTAGTATGTAGCCGCTTTTTTCACATGAAAAAATTATGACATACATACAATTAGCCAATATTCTCATAAATGTGTCGATGAAGCACACGAAACGTGACATAGATTAAACCATTTTACGTTTCGTCTCCACTTCTAGCATTTTTCTTCGGCATAAAAATAGATGAAAGAGGTATTATTACAGTGACAGGTTGCTAGCCTGTCGCCTAAAGCATACCTTATTTCCTTAGTCACTTCTTACGACATCTACGGAAGAAATGGAGAGGTGATATTCTCACCTGACACTACACGGAACGTGTAATTCGAAGACTACATTTTATTCTCTTTTGGTTTGGATCAGCTCTTACTGTCTTGGGTTAGGTTTAACAACTAAACTAACTATATAATAATGTAATACTAAAACTGCGAGTTTTGTTCAAATATACCTAAGCAATGTCGTTGTTAGATGTTCTGTCACCTAATCGGGGATGTTTTCGAAAAAGGTCAGGTCAAGCGTACCTGAAACCGACAAGAATGGATGAAGATGAATATGGCTGAAGCAAAATGTCTGTATGTCGTGTGAGAAAGAGGCGTGACGGTATGAACACACAATTATTGTCGAAAAATAAAAAAGTCTAAAGCGGTCCGCGACACAGATGTCTTTGAAACCTTTTCAATAAATATTAGGAAAAATATTCGCTGACGCGGCAATAACTCGCTTACCTCGAGCAAAAAGTCAACAGCTGCCTCAACACTTCTTTAAATACTAATGAAGTGTAACGCGAATTTTCCTCTAATTTTAAATTTAAATTTCCTTCATAAACACTTAAGGCTTAAGTTAAGAAGCTTTGTCGAGAGCAGTTATTTTGCTCAGAAAATAAAGGGATTTTGTTAACATGAAAATAAGTTACCAAGGCAATGTTAAGTAGATTCGAGAGCAGACAAAAAAGTAGCGATATTTCTTGTTGTTTTGATTTTACTAATTGGGTAGTTATTTAAAATAATCCTAGTATTTATCGGGGAAATTTTATACAATCATTTTATTATTACTAAGCTTAAGTGAAAACAATATTCGGATTTTAGAATTAGCTGGAAACTACGCAGCAAATAAGACTGTTGATTTTAAGCGGATTAAAGGTGCCGATTGTTTTGTTTTAACGATTTATATATAAAAACAGCCAAAGCAAACACTTGTACCTAGGTTTAATATGACAACACACGCAAATGAACCAGCCTGGAACAATAATTGACAATTTCCTTCCTAATTCCAAGGCAACAGAAGTCAAAAGGCTCAATCAATCATTGGAATTTATAGCGACCGATAGTCCCACATATCGTCTAGTATCAAAACTTCAACTGCAAAAGTCGTCTACATTACTTGTCAATTTTACTACATCGCGCTTACGATGTTTCCATGATCCATTAATACAAGTTTCAACTTTCTCTCTGTGGTCTCGGTTCCCAGGCATAACATCAGCCTGAAGTGATATCTGACGGTTGTTTAAATAAAGCAGAAGGGTTCTACATAATACTGTCGCCTAAAACACCCCTTACCCTATTCGTAGTTGTCTCTTACAATTTCTATTGTGATAAAGTCCTTCAAGGGCTTTCACACCCAATACTTAGTCGATAACATAATCAACGAAGATTACTCTCCCTCAATATTTCCGCAACTCAATTTTGTGGCCATTGTCCTGTATTACAAGTACATGCTGTGGATTTAAGCTGAGAGCCTACTGCCATAACTTCTAAGGCACAGAATAAAACAATGTTTGGTGAAATAAGCGTTCAGTCATTCAAAAATACCCTGTTATACCTCCATTTCCAGACAGGATAGGCAGAGCACACGAAACGATACACAGACAAAATTAAGACTGTTTCATGTTTTGTAGCATATTTTTTACGTTTTTAGTTTAGAGGTAAAATAGTGACAGGTTGCTCCGTTCATTACGACTGTATTAAACATTGTTCTATTGCTGTATTTTTTGTTTTTTATGAACTGTCTCTTTACATACATCATGCCTGTTTTCCCGATGGGGTAGGCAGAGCATACGAAACGTCAAGACCATTACTAGTTCATTTCATTCACAGAGAGATCTCTCTCCAGGTATATGTTACTGGGGACCGAAGTCCACAGAGAGAAAGTTGGAAGTTGTATTTATGCAACTGAACGTTCGTTAGCGCTATGTAGAACACGTTGACAGTTAATGAAGTTTGTGGAATAGACTACTGGCCCATGTTGAAAAAAATATGGGTCACCTGAACCACCAGGTGACCTATGTACTTAGAACGATATGAGAGCATAAAATAATAAGATTTAACACTATGCCGTCACTTGTAACTTGTAAGCTGTCCAACTGAGTGCAGGTGAGAATTCAAAAGTACAATCCTCGATTATTTTCCCTTGTCGCATGATTTTTGTACGGCGTTGCGGAATAATGGATTAGAAGCAGTATTGAAATACTAACGACCAAATTTACCCTAGGAATAGTCGGAAAATAAAAAGAAAATCCGATTTTGTAAACTAACTGTTTCTAAACCCACACGGCGTCTATATATCTGGTAATAATGAATGACGTAAGCTGTTCCACAGCGAGATCTCACCGCATCTCATACCTAGTACAACTATAGTACGGGGAAGGGAAAGGCCAGTCGGGCGCGATCCATCAACTATCTCCGTATAAATATAACGTCGCCGGATTAAAAATAGTTGGTGATTGATTGTGTTACAGCGGTAATAGGTTTGACCTTTCATTTGCCGCGTATTTTTAAGTTTTCTACACACACACACATCACGCCGAGTTTCCCAATTGGGGTAAACAGAGTACCATCGCGAACCGGGATTGTTGAGCCACTTACCACTGTTCGCAATTTAGACGTGTAATTAATGACCGATGTGACCGACTAGATGTTAGCTATTGGATTAGTACTACACGACCAAGTTTCAAATATTGGTAAGTGGCTCAACTCAACAATCCCGGTTCGCGACTGTACATGAAACGCTAGTACCATCGAACCAATTGATTCCTGACCCAACATAGAACCTATTCACAGTGAACGTCATAGTGACATTGCATTGCTTGACAAAGGAAATGTTTATGACGTTTATTGTGACAACGTTCTACGGTGGGTCAGGAATCAGTTGGTTCGATAGTACAAATCATAACTATTTCACGCTTTGTAGCAACTTATATAAGAACATTGGTTGAAACATTGATGAAAGAGTTTATAAGGCTGCCTATCCACTGGAGCGGAGCAAGGCATGGAGCAGTGAGCGAGATAAAAATCCACCAATAGTATTGCACCAACTGAAGAGGAACGGAGATTTTATCCAATTCTGTCGGTGGATTTTTATCTCCCTCACAGCTCCGCTGCCTCGCTCCGCTCCAGTAGACTGGCAGCGTTAGTGTCAGTTTACCAATCTGCCGTCTAAACCATACCTACAAACTCGAATATCAAGTCAAACGCGGCTAACACACGACATAACGTTGTAAAATTAACACTAACATCACAATGCGTATTTCACATTTCATACATTACCTTTACAGTGTATTTATAATTGGCACGGCATGCGGTTGACCACCATTACATGCACAGTTACTGTTAACAAAAGTTAACAAACGACTTCTCGTATCAGTAATTGCTGTATTTAATGTCGTACTTATAGCATAGATATAGCAAGCATTACTGGGTCAAATCCTGGCTTGAACTTTCGAATTTTAGGGCACGCATGTGCCAAATATCGATTTTTTGTTTATTAATGCAAGTATGCTGTAAAGGGCTCTTTTGCACTTCTTTTGTCTGAGTCTACCAGCGTTCCGAAAAGACCATGATTAATTGCCAAGAATGCACCGCAAGAAACGTGGTGCTACGAGGGCGGTTTGATAAGTAACTTGGTTTGATATGATAAAAAACTTTTATAGGTGTTTTATATATTTTATTGTTTGACGTAATCCCCTCGAAGTTCAACGCACTTATCTCAACGCTTCTGCAACTTCTCGATGCCTTCACGGAAATGGGTTTCTTCCAGGTCTTCGAAATATGTGTTTACTTCCAGTATCACCTCTCTATGAGACAGAAATTTTCGCCCTGACATAAAATTTTTGGGCTTTGGGAATAGGTGATAATCTGAAGAAGCCAAAACTGGCTAATAAGCTGCATGTGGAAATATTTCATACCGTAAATCCGCCAATTTTTGTTCCGAAAGCCAACATGTTTGCACCGGAGTATTATCATGGTAAAACATCAACTTTTTCTTGGCCAGCCCTGGACGTTTTTTGGCTATCGCTGACTTTAACTGGTCTAAAAGTGAGGCGTAATATCCCCCAGTGATATTTTTTCCCTTTCCAAGATAGTCAATTAAAATAACACCTTTCGCACCCCAAAACACCGACGCCATGCCTTTTCCAGCTGATGGGACCAATGGGGACGCACTTGGCCTTTGGAGCTGGCTTACCATGACTTATCCATTGTTTCGACTGTTGTTTTGTCTCCGGGATATAGTGGTGAATCCAGGTTTCATCCATGGTCACAAAACGTCGGTGAAACTCTGCTGGATTTTTATGAAACACCAGCAAGTTTCCAGCAGACGTTTGCGTGCGAATACGCTTTTGTTCTGGAGTGTGCAACTGCGGCACCCATCTTGCACAAAGCTTTTTCATGTGCAATTCATTGTGCAAAATAAAATGCACCCACTCAGTCGAGATGATTGAGACTTCAGCTAACTCTCGTGTTTTAATCGTCTGTCAGTTAAAACTAAATCATGGATTTTATCAATGACTTCTGGTAAAACATCTGCTTTTGGAGCACAAGGTCTAGGTGCGTCTTCAGTTCTTGTCCTGCCACGCTTAAACTCATTTACCCAAAGCAGAACTGTTTCGTATAAAGGACAAGAGTCGCCCAACGTAGGAAAAATCCTTTCATGAATTACTTTTGCTGTTTTACCTTCCAAAAAAAAGAATTGAATCACACCACGAATACCAATTTTCTTCATTTCACCGATCTACTCCGATTATTTTTTTCAAACAGCTGTCAAATCTAAAATTCCCGCCGTAGATGACTTGGTGCCACAGATTAATTATATTTAGTTATCAACTTTAAGAATAAATAGACAGTTACCGGAAACGCCATCTATTAGTATCCGAAACAAGTTACTTATCAAACCGCCCTCGTAAGTTTATTTTTCTAAAAAAAAACTTTGGGCTTAATATTATCAACGATAATCACTAAATCACTATACTAGCAACACTGAATCACTTCAAGCGGACTGCACAATGGGTTTTCAGTTGCACCAACTGCATCTAAACTGCCTTGGAACTGCCACTTTGTAGCTAGGCTGCAGTTGTCTGTCTGAACCAGCCCTAAGTAATGCTCGAAAGTGAGAATCGTTTGCGCTGATTTTAGCCATGTGAAAAATGTAGGCTTTGAAAGGTCCTTAATAATAGGCCTTGAAAACGATATCACGTTTAAACATCTATTTACCCTGAAATTGCTAAACGTGGCACTGGATTTTTGAATTCATGTGCTCTGCCTACCCCTCTCGGGAATACAGGCGTGAGAATATGTAAAAATCAATTGAATTGAAAATTCAAAACTTTATTAATGCAAATAGACTCCTATGACCACTTTTACTCATCATTTTCGAGACTGCCAGAGCTTCAGAAAAACCATCATTGCCAAGAAGAATGCGCCGCGAGAAACTTGGCAGAAAGTTATTTTAATTGGTTTACCACTACATGACATGTGTATATCTACAAGGCCCCTCAACCCTTGGATGCCGAGCACCTGACTCTCCACAAAATTTTGACGCCAATCGGCGTCAGCGACTCTGAACGGGTTAATGAGAATTAAAGTCAATTACGATACAGAGTGGAAATTGGAACGGCGTCACGCGTGATTAAGATCGCGGGCTGACAATTTACTGACGAAAATCGTTTTAGCTTCTTGTTTGCGCGAACAAACCTCAAGACTCCTTGGCTGTCGGGTAAAAGAGGGGTGCTACGTCCCTGTGTAAATGTATTTTATGTGTATTATGTAATTGGATTTTGTAGCAAATGTGTCTTAACTAATGGTAAGCTACATACCATTATCATTACGACATCTACAATGATTTCTTTTTCGTTTTCGATGGCCAATATGTTTGCGAATTTAAGGTGGGTTGCTTAGGTGGCTTGCATGTGATTGTAATTTTATTTCTTTTCCTGTTTGATGTGTGAGGTTCCGTGAGTGTTGTAGGAAGCGATTAAGGAAAAAGGTTTGGGTATGCTTCAGGTGACAGACTAGCAACCTGTCACTTTCAATTTATCCTATGTAGAAGTTGCTACGAAACATGATATAGTCAGGGGACAGGCGTGATTGTACTACCTATATGTTATTTATTTTTGTATCCAATCATTATTACTGTTATGTTTTTAGACAGATAAGGTTTATATCGACGTTGTTAATTCTTAGTTTAAGCAATTCTTACTGGACGCTTTAATGGTAACTGTAAGTTCATAAGATGTTACAAATAACTAAAGAACAATTTTGTACCAACCGGCTGTCTCTGTTCATTTTCAGGCGATCCATGCGTAAATTGAAAACTTATTATACAACAAATTGGAAAATGTGTGATCTTAAAAAGCCGAAAAGTACAAAGGCCCTCGCCAGGATTAGAACCCGCGACCCTCAGCTTGACAGGCCATCGGTCAACTCACTAGGCCACTACGGCCACAGGGCGGTAGAGCATAAAATCGTAACCATTGCTGATTGCATGCCATTAAGTGCAAACCATTAAGTGCAGTGAGGCACTAAAATGATTTTAGAGCTCAAAAGCACTTTATAAAGCTTCAACCCATCAGATTTATTACATACAGCATGTTATAAATCCCTGTACCTAATGATTCTGCGGTCAATCGACAATTTGTGTGCACCTCGACATACGACCGGTCCCAATATTAAAACTATAGATAGTTTAGGGAAAGAATGTAACACCTAAATTTTTTATGTGTTCTATCTCAATAAAAAGATGCAGTTAGCTGAGTTCACACCAGTGCGCTTTCACGTTCACCTTGTGTCTTCCTCTGACGCATGCATTTGCAACCACAGCGCATGCGCTGAAACTAGATCTGTCCCAATGAAAACATGCTGGCGGTATGCGCTGTTGTTGGTGGTTGCACGGGCATGCGTCAGAGGAAGACACAAGGTGAACGCGAAAGCGCACTGGTGTGGACATAGCTATTGTATCCGTTTTATTTCACTTTGAGTGAGTCTCATCATACATTATTGGCGCTGTTACCTTACCAGTAGTGTCCTAAACGACATTGCTGCTGCTTTATGCCGACCGGTCGTCAAATTATACCTTTTACATACATTAAGCCTGTATTCCCTAATGGGATAGACCAGTGGTTCTTAACCTTTTTGCCTGGCGACCCAAAATTCAAAAATATTAGAAGCCCGCGACCCAATCAAACATTAAAAACAAGTGAAATGCATTGATTGCTGTTTGTTTTTCAAAAAATCCCACGGGTCCTGCGACCCATCTCGATATGGCTCGCGACCCGAGGTTAAGAAACGATGGGATAGACAGAGCGCACGAAAAGCTACATAGGCAAAACAATGACTATTTCTCGTTTCGTGGCCACATCTAGCATATTTTTTCAACCTTTGGCATTTAAAAGTACCAACTGGGTGAATATCACAGCACCGTTTTTTACATGTCCGATGTGAGAATCGCAGTGTAATGTGCATTATATTTTCCTCAAATTTTTATGGATCATTATTTGACTACCAAACGTATTGGCTACAAGTTAAGACTGTAGTAAAAATGACTATTTATAGGTAAAAAAAAATAAAACTAGACCAATTTAAGAATCAGGTGGCGTGTCCTCAACATACTTTTTATAAGCTAGCTCTCGGCATGGCTATGTTTTAACTTTATACGAGGGTCAAACTGAAAGTTTCGGGAATAGAAAAAAATATCCAGTTAAAATGATCAAAAGTAATTTTATTGCTTTTGAAAGTATTCTCCCTTATATTAAATGTACTTTTACATACGTTCAAACCAGTTTTTGAAGCACTCATTGAACGCTGAAGGTGGGGTCGACAAAATGGCCGTTTTGTACGCCTCCACGGCATCTTCTGGCGCCTGAAACTGCTTACCACGTAACTTGTCTTTGATTTTGGGGAATGTGAAAGAGTCATTGGGGCTTAAGTCAGGGCTGTATGGTGGATGGTTCAGTAATTCGAATTTTTCACCGTCTAGATAGTCCTTTGTTAACCGAGCCGTATGGGAGCTGACATTGTCATGGTGAAGGATGATGCGATGATTGAGGTTTTTTTTTCTCAGTTCACCAAACACACTCGGCAAACAAATGGTTGCATACCAATCGGCATTGACTGTTCTACGGTCATCAAGAGGAATTGTAGCCACGTGACCCGATTTGGAGACAAAAGTAGCCACCATCTTTTTGGCCGTGCTGCGAGAGCGAACCACTTTTGTCGGCTTAATCTCGCCTTCATAGACCCATACTCGAAGTTGGTTTTTAGTTTCAGCCTCATAAGCGTATATCCATGACTCATTACCCAATACAATACTAAAAACTGCATTTGAGCTTCCTCTGTTGATTTTATTTAAAGTTTCGGGGCACTAATCGACACAAGTCGTTTTCCGTTCGTCGAACAACTGATGAGGTATCCACCGGGAAAACAATTTTTGCACGCCTAACTCTTGCTGTAGAATAATTTGTATTTGACTCATTCCAATGCCCAGAGACTCCTGAATTTCCCGATATGTCACATGTCGGTCTTCCGTAATCAGTTGACGCACAACATTGATGTTTTCTTGCGTGACTGCCGATTTTGGTCGACCTTCACGCACATTGTCCATGAGGGAAACACGGCCACGTTGAAATTCCGAAAACCACCTGTATATTGTGGTCATAGAAGGGGTTTCATTATTAAAAGCAGCAATCATCCGGTCTCCACATTATTTTTGTGTTAATCCACTTTTAAAGTCGTAGTAAATCATAGCTCTTAAATTTTCACGTGACAATTCCATGTTGAGCAGCGACTCATCAAGTTCAAAAAACAATTGAAACCGAACCATTGTTTTTTTTTTCTATGTGGCCAGTGTTTTAAGATAAAGAAACTTTGACGATTGTAAAAAGGTATAATACGTGATAAAAAATGTTATTTAAATATTAGTTTCCCGAAACTTTCAGTGCAGCCCTCGTACATGAATTCCGAAATTAATTTACAATTTATATAGTCATACCCTTCTTATGTTGATAAAATTTAATCATTGTACTAATTCAAGTACATATGACCATGGATCAAAGTTTGTCCCGGCAAAACCTTAAGTTTTGGTGGCGAAATTTCAAAACTGCATAGCTCTGGTTATAAAATGTTGCGGGACTTGTCATATCGCAAATACCCTTCTTGGATCGGTCCTGCACAAGGGCTTACGGGAAGCGATGGGTTTGCGCTGGAGCATTTCCCGCTGTGACGTCCGTATCCTCCTTGGTGGCATTTTGTTCAACTAAGTTTTGGTGGCTCGTAAGTTTTGGTGGCTCGAGTTAAACACTTGCAAGTTAAATTTGATCCACTTCCTGGTTTCGGATTGAGCTAAAATTTTGTATGCTTATTTACATTGCGTGACAATGCAATATTATTGTAACCTGGAGCTGATCTGATGCTGGAGGTGTAATGTGGCCATAGGAACCCTACGATGAAATAACACAACACCATAAAGTTCGGGCTCGTTTGTTTTGTCGTTTTAGTTATTTTACAAAAGTTTGATTTGAAAAAAAATGATCTTTTTCTTATATTTTCCATACAAATAGCTAAGGGTTTTAAGTTTTGGTGGCAAAATTTCAGTTTTGGTGGCGTAATTTCAGTTTTGGTGGCGTCAAATCAGTTTTGGTGGCCACCTGAAACTTTAGGTGTTAATATTTCATTAACTATTGTTGCAATCCTGGGCTAAATAAGAAAATTCGTTTAAGTGTATGTAGATATTTAGTATTATTCCTTTATTTCCGTTAAAATCAACAAAAAAAAAAATGTGCCACCAAAACTTAAAAAAAATTTACACGTTGATATTCACCCAACTATCCAACTTGCTGTGTCAGTACTGACACCGTTTAAGTTAACGCAGCGGCCCGGCTAAATTAAAAATGTAAGCGCCCCAGTTCGCGCCCCGGGCCCGCTGACAGACTTCAATGACTTTGGACCAATTAAAACACAGGCCCAGGAGCGAGTCGATGCGCGCACTAGAGGTTCCAAACCAATTTGTGATTAGTGATTGTATCTCAAGGCACGTGGTTGTATTATTGCTGACAACTTTTACTCCTGAGGGAAAAACTTCAACAGAGAGATCTTTCTCCAAAAGAGAAAGATGGAAGTTGTATTTATGCAAATGATATTCGAAACTTTGTTGGCGCGATGTAGGGTCGTTTAGTTCGGCTATTCAACGACAGGTGGCACTAGGGCGCACTCTTTTCAAAAATCAACTTATTTAATAAACTACCAACCCTCCCTTTGCATCTTTAAAAAAAACTATGGTCATTGAATCAACGTCATCTAAAAGCGTTTCTAACTTCAAGTCCATAGCATTGTAGGTCCTGAGGGTTCCTTTGGACATTTTCTGTGGAACCCTAAAAAGTATCGGAGTGCTATTCCTTTTGGAGGAGGTTGTTGAGATTTTCTGTCACTCTCTTTTTAAAGGGTCTTATCTGGAATGTACGGGATTTTTAGGACGGAAGTAAGTAATTATTGAGTTACGGTATATTTTACGCAATAAGCTAGCAACCAGTCACTATTATAAATTATAATAGTGACTGGTTGCTAGCTTATTATCCATTTTTAAACCTGAAATTATGCTGAAAGTGGCTTCGACGCGTGTAAAGTCAAGCCAAGGATACACTAGGGGACAAATGTCTCACGACACGTGTCCCCTGCAACGTCGGGTGAAGTAGCGCGACGTTGCCGGACTTCGCTCGACATGTCTGGCAACATCGCGCGACACGTGTCAATACGACATAATAAGTCGCGCGATGTCGCCAGATTTGTCAGGCGAAATCGGCCGGCTTCGCTTGACATGTCGCCGACACATGTCGTGGGACATTTGTCCCCTAGTTTTCCCTTGGCTTCATGCTTTCGTCTATGAAACGGTTCGTGTGCTCTGCCTATCATTTTGGGAAGACCTGTGAGTGTATATGAGTTCTATGATGGGTCAGGAATCAACCAGTTGGATTGTGCCATCGCAACAGGGATTGTTGAGCCACTTACCTATGTTTGTAACTTGGTCGTGTAATACTGATCCAATAGCTGACAACTAGTCGGTCACATCGGTCATTGATTATACGTCTAAATTGCGAACAGTGGCAAGTGGCTCAACAATCCGGGTTCGCGATGGTACAAGGTACTAAAACGGTAAATTCAAAACCGATACAGCAAGTCGTTCACGCGTGACGAATCAGCTTTATCTCGCCAATTAGCCGGTTCAGTTGAATTTTTCCGAGCGTTGTCAAAGAGGCAATTTGACAGCCATATTGTCAACATAACAGGGAAGGGAAAGGCTTCGTCAAAAAACACAAATTGCTGAACGATTTGCGTTGTTCGGATTAACAGTTGTCATGTGTCAGTCGATAATGGTAAAACCTCAGGTAAAACCCTGTTCATATCAGCATTTGAAGCAGCACTAATAAAATTCTGAAAAGGACTATCGAAACATTATGCACACTGCTAATTTGCGGCAGGAGAACCGGGCAAGACAGTGGTAGCGATCCCGACGTACCCTACATGACCTCCTAATACCCTTCATGCCGGAACAGTATTTTGGCGGGATATTCACTCGGAAGTTCACACTAAGAGACATACCTATAGTGCCCGAATGCCCGTTGATGTCTTTCATTGTTTTAAGAATTTTATTCAAAAACTTAGGAGCAACTCTTTATGATATTAGAATGGGACTAATAATAAGTTATTTCCTATCAAACACGAAAAGAACCATCGAAATCGCATATATGTAGAAATTGTAACATAAGGTCAGGTGGGGGAAGAGAAACGCAGGGGTAAGAGGCACTACAGACCATAGCTCGTACGAGTTATGGTCTGTAGTGCCTTTTACCCCAGCGTTTCTCTTCCCCCACCTGACCTTACATAAAAATACAGCGGAATTCAGAACCTTTTTTTTTTGACATCGGTTACTTTACTTATTTTAATACAATAATTTACTCTCATTTAATTATTTCTTTTAATTGTTCTTGTACTGAGAGGAGGCCAGAGTCCTGTAGTGTGACGTATATAAGCTGGAGTATGGTATCATGGTATCGTAATTATTTGAAATATTCTTGAATAGTTTTTAGGCTACTCGGTATCGGTTCTTCCTTCATAAAAAACCATCGAGTATTCCGCCTAAACGAGTCACTGTCCAAAATAATTTGTTTAACTCAAAGTTAATTTCCGTCAAACTTATATCTTTTAACTTCGACCGTCGCAAATGGCGGCGCTCGCCGTCGCCTCCAAAATTACCAGGCCCTTATTCAAATGGCTCGATTTCGGAATTTGAAGCAGTTTGCGGCTGTCTGAAGTTTTGGTAAAATACGGCAGGGAATCGGTCGGTTTTTATAACTTATTGGTAATTTATAAACGGTTAAAATGTTATTTTACAGTTTCGAGAGATAGGGGAAGTAACGTGGACGTTATGGTTTGTTCTTAACGAAAGCGTATATTTTATTGTAAAAAAAGCAGAGCCAAAAAACGAAATGTTACATTTTTCTTGTTTCTAGGTAAAACCTAAGTACCTATATTAAATACAATTCCTTTAGCCACCTCTATCGACATTCACGAAAAAGATGGAGTGATTGATGTAGTTTTAAATGCGACACCACGCATTTATTATGTTAATATGTGAGGATCATAAATAACACTAAATTAAAGTTGAAAATCATTTAAAAAACTGCACGTGAATCCAATGAAATTCTAGACAAACAACTTTGTGAATTCGTTCATTGGTAATACTGTGTAATTACTCGCCACAAAAATTTCCCCACTCGACTCTAGAGAAGTGAAGTTGGAAAAAATCTCATTCTCTCAGACAAATGGTTTTAATTAATAAAGATCCGCCAGGAAGCTGCGTTTAGTGTGATATATCACCGGCCACGCCCCTCGCTTTACGCCGACTGTATTGCCAGTTTATCATCAAAAAATACCATACAAATATTAAAAATGCAGGTTTTCGGGAGCAACGCACTACGGCGATCGAGTTATTATTATTTTATACTAACTGTGCCCGCGACTTCATCTGCGTGCAATAGTTATTTTAGGCATTACCTTTTTTCGCAATAAAAAGTAGCCTATGTCCTGTCTCAGGGTCTAAAGATTGTCTGTGCCAAATTTCATCAAAATCAGTTGAGAGGTTTAAGCCGGAAAGCGTAACAGACAGACAGACAGACAGAGTTACTGTCGCATTTATAATATTAGTAGGGAGTAGGGATACACTCATAGATAACTTACGTACTACAACATACAGTTTAATAATAGAACACATTGCCAAAACGTAGCTATTTAACGCTTCGTTGTCACTTTCTTAATTTTAGCTTTTAATGTAGACGAAAGAGGTTTAATAGTGATAAGTCGCCACCCTATCGTTTAAAAAATGCCTTAGTCGACACCAAAAAGGCGAGTAAAAAGCATAAACCGGTGGCTCTGGCAACACTGACGCCGAGTCGTTTAGTTTTTGCACCATTCAAAGCTTTGAAGAGTTTTTGGGCGTTTGTCGGAAATAATGCGGGCGGAGAAAAAGTTTCGGCACCTATTGTAAGTTTTACTTTTATCTTTTAATTGAAATTAACTGACCACTAAAATAATTATACTTTCATGGTAAAGTAGTTTTACGATAATATTGTTTTGCATAGTTTTAAGTTAGACGCGTAAATTTTAAACTGGGAAATACACATACGCACATACATACTTCCATGTATGCATACAACGCGCCTGTATATCCAAATAAGGTAGACAGAGCACACGAAAGGTGGGATAGATAAAATTATGACATTTCCCGCCTTCGCAGCCACTTCTAGCATAATTTTAGGTTTAAAACATTATGGAAGAGTTATAACAGTTACAAGTCGCCAGATTGTCCCCTCTAAAGCATACCTTAACCGGCTTAACCTATAGTCGTTAATCGCCTCTTAGGGCATCCAGGAAAAAACGGAGAGGTGTGATTCTTACCTAACATTTTTATTTTTTAGTAAAAGTCCGATGATTTTGCATGCAAAGAGAGTTTTCTACAAGCTACAACAACGAGAAACCACATCGACACTAAATATACCCAAAAATAACTCTGAAATAAAACAAAAATGTATTGTTGAGACCCGAAACAAATACAGCTCGCGTTTGTAGTTCGCGTTTCTTTTGTGTACATGACAAAAGTTAAAGGTTTGTAGCCAACAATTGTAGTGAGAAAGATCAAATGTATTGTATTGTATTTGTATTATATTAGTACCCCTTCCCAGCTAAGCTTGTCCAAACAAATCATAACATTGCTCTTTCTAAGTCATAAATTTTATGTAAACAGGAGACACTTCACTTACAGAACTAGACTTAAAATTCATGACTTAGAAAGCCCAATCTTATGAAATGTTTGAACGGGTTAGTAGAGTAGTTACATTTGATCTTTTTACTACAATTTTTGGCATAAAACCCTCAACTTTTGACATGTCTAGAAGAGACGTGAACTTAGTTTTGTGTACTTATGACCCTTTTATAAGACATACATGAGTCTTTCTCAAAAAAGTGGCCACGATGAATTAATTTTGCATTTTTTTAAAAAGTGTGTTTTTCTTCAATTTTTTTTTAGACAACAGCTAAAAATATAATCAAATAACCGAAATAACTTAGAGGGAACAAAATATTTCATTTAGTTTAGAAGATACAGGTCCTCAAAGTTTTTGATATACAGGTGAACGACAATTCATAGTCAGGTTATCGACAATGGTCGCAGGTTAATGACAATCATACTTAAACCTAAGCAAATTTCATAACAGGTGAACGACAAGAGGAAGCAGATGATTGATGAGCAAATCAAAACAATTTTAAACTGACATTAAGTGCTTTATTTGATGCGTTATACGTAACTTATGAAAAAGAAATCACCCGTAGCAATGTAACAAAATTTTTTTTTCTTAGGATGGGTTGGGTTGGTTCATAGTATTTATATTACAAAAATCTTTTTGTACTTTACTTTTTTCCTATATTCAGCATACAATTCCAGATTATCTTTAATTTTCTTGACCTTCGTTTCTCCTTTTCTCTCTTTTTTGCTAGTATTTCTCCATTTTAGACAGGTGAACGACGTACACGTTATGGACAAAATGACAGTTACAGTATTAATCTTAAGCGAAAAGTTAGTTTGATAAATTTCGCATTTAAACACATGAAAGTAAACCGCCTTTTACATATGTTAGGCTATTATCAGATAATTAGCTCATATAGAAACCAAAATATGAAAGACAGAATAAAGACAACTTACCCGTTACAAACTCCCGATCGCGTGAATGTATTGTTTGTATTTTTTTTCACCGACACATCGCTGACTTGCTACTTCCACCAGCGTTAGCAGACAGTTGCAGCTTTCGTCTCATGCTGGGTGAGATGGATTAGGCGTAATAGAATTCGCACAGGAATAGCGTTTATGTCGTGACAGGTGAGCGACAAAAACTACCGTGGACAAACTTTAATTGCAAATAATTAGCCATGTAGGTACAATTCTTTTATTCGAAAGAATAATATTAAATCTTGATCATATACGTAAGTAAAATATAGAACACAAATTAATATAAATTGGAAATATATACGTATTTTTTAGCTCCAAACATAAGTGCCTCGCGTTGGGACACGACAAGTGAACGACAAAACGTAGTTTTAAATATTTTTTAAACCTATTAATTAACATTGCTTTTATATTAAAACATTTGGCCTCTATGTAAAAGATGTCTTTTAATTTATATACATTTTTTAATTACAAGATTAATGCCTGACAAAAAAAAAGTTCTAAGAGAAACCTACTGACAGGT
This sequence comes from Adoxophyes honmai, assembly GCA_005406045.1. Taxonomy (NCBI): domain Eukaryota; kingdom Metazoa; phylum Arthropoda; class Insecta; order Lepidoptera; family Tortricidae; genus Adoxophyes; species Adoxophyes honmai. The sequence continues at coordinate 96,926 of BHDV01054217.1, read as the reverse complement.
TGCGTTGCCACTTTTTTGAGAAAGACCCACATACATCGACAGAGACCCACTCATAATAATAATGTAATGTTAACACTAATGTACGGTGGCGAAAGTTGGGTACGGCAAAATAAGTATGAAAGTAAAATAAACGAAATAGAAAAAGAGCGTTAAGAAAGTTTGGTAGGTCCGTCCATGAAAGATAGAATAAGTAATAGTGTCCTAAGGAAAAGAGCTGGTGATAAAGAAGATAATGTGGCGATTAAGTATGATAAAATTGTATTTAGTTGGTTTGCTCAAGTGAAGAAGATGAATGAAATAAAATTGACAAATCAGGTAAATTGGCCTTTGGAGACTGTGAAAGGCGTAGACGAAGACGTTCCGTGAACAAATTGGGAACGTTTTGAGAAAGAGCAGGTCAAGAGGGTCTGAAACCGACGAGTATGTATGAAGAGATTGATGAATGTGGATTCAATGAAGCGAAAGAAGTTTGTCAGGATCGCAGTAAATTGAACGAAGTAGTTTCTGCCTATAGCTGTGCGAAAGAGGCATGAGCATGAGGGTATGTACGAGTAAGGCTTTAAAAAATTAAACACACACAAAAAATGTCTTACACAACGAGTAATAGATGTAAGGGAAAAGGGGAATGGACAATCAAAAAGCCCTCTGAAATAAAGACTCAACTCAAAAGAATAAGGAACCTTCTACCTATAACCAGTCGAATTCACTATTATACGTTCTAACAGCTGTTCACATATACCTATTATTCTTGAAAACCAAATCCAGGATGCCCCGTCTAGACTGCTGACAGCCATGTATACATTTTTACAAAGTCTAAACATGATAAGCTTGTATCACATATGATACGTCCCTCACGTCTCGTATCGCTTTGAGCTGCGCGAGGCCACCGACTATCAGCGGTATCGGGTCGTTGAGCACGGACGGGAGCACACGGGAACGAATTGGGTGCGGGGCCGCAGCGGTTCTTACATTTACTAAGTCTATTACTATTGAAATTGAGTCGAATATATTGTTAATATCGATAGTAGTTCGACAGGTTCCAGGCCAATTCACGACCTATCGTCAACTTGTCAGTTGCGACAAGCAATCGCGCAAAGAGCAGTGTCGAATATTGCGCTGTGGGGCGTTGCGTTCGATGATTGGTCATAAATTGGCTTGAAACATGTCAAGCTAATCTCGAAGTAAAGACGTGAGTGTATAAGGATACACTAGATAGGATAGAAAGGTCTATTTCAGTATTTTTTTATTACACAATATTCACACCAATCACCTAGTCCCAAACTAAGTAGGTATGGGAAAGTCACACGGTTATTTTATGTTTAAGACTATTATAGATATTCTGGTACATTTTCTTACATTACCTTAGCAGGATAGCGGTTTTTTAGTTTCTTAAGCAGAGGATTCCAGGTCACATAATAGTGAAATAGCATTGAACACACGGTGATGGATAGTGACCATCCCCTTAATCACAGTCCAAAATAGACTTGTGTGGAAACTGTAGACCCAGCCTTCTCATATCTTTGTGTAATACCTAATAAGGAATAGTTGAGGCTGATATGTGTAGATGTGCTTACGGTCGTACGTCTCTCAGCTCGTCTCGTATCGCTTTGAGCTGCGCGAGGCTATTGGCTATCAGCGACAGCATCGCGTCGTTGAGCACGGACGGGTGCATACGGGAGCTAACTGCGACCGGGGCTGCGGCGGTTAATATGCTGTCAGATTTACTGGTGTATGACGCAATGTGTAACTACTAAGACTCTTTATATCGTTCAGTATTGGCCAGTCCATATATTCAATATTTATTTGCTAAGGAACTTAAATAAAAGTGAGACGTTTAGTATGAACATTAGCTGTAATTTTCCTGTCAGTAGTAGACTAAACTGTCAATAGATTGTTTATAGGGTCCGGCCAATTTATTGTCCCATTTCATCACAATAGAGAACAGAATAACGGCAGTGGTCGGGACGAATGTAGCTACTTATCTTACTACTTGAGAAGTGTCAATGACGCCTGTAGAAGAAACTTTACTTCTCAACGATAGGTGGCGCTAGGGGTCGCTACAAACATCCGTTTCAAAAGTTAACACCTTCGACGCCAGTGACACAGCGTCTGTGTCAAAAACGCTCTCAATTAAACACTGCCGGCGTTCAACGTGTTAAAAAAATCAAATAGGCATCTGCGATACAAATAGCTTCATGCTGTCGAGGAAAAGTTTCTACGATGAGTCAGGAATCAATTCTATCAACGGCATGAATGTAAATTTTATTATATGAAGCCATTACCAGAGAACTTAACATTCCACCCACGCGCGTCATTAACGCATTGAAAACACAATTACGACGAAGCAAATTAAAATTGTAGGCTAAATGGTTTTCTATAATACAAAGTACGTCACATCGCGTCACTCAGCGGCTCAGCATAGCAGTTGTTAGATGAAATCTAATTGTAATGACAGCAAGCTCGGTATACAGTAACAAGGTATACCTACATAATTATGTAGACCGTGAACCACGTTCCTATTCACGTTTTGGTTTGTGCAACATGCAACAATAGTGGTTGTAGCGCGTTGATGAATACCCGGAATTACATGTTGATTGTTAACCCAAAATGAAGATGTCTGAAAATTCATCGGTATGCGGTAACTATTTACAGTATTTACAAAAACTCACATGTTATAGAGTGATCAAATCGATCACGATTTAGATAAAGGTCAGGTCAAGAGTATCCAAAACCTACGAGCATGAGCATGATGAAGCGAAAGAGGTATCTCAGGATTGCAAGTGGAACAAAGTGGTCTCTGCCTTCTCCTATAAGAAAGAGGTGTGACGCTATGCATGTAGGGTGTATCAAAGTACCTACCCGTAAGTTATAATCAATATTCGTTGCAAATCAAAATCTCCAGTGTCCGGATGTATTGATAATGGAATTCCTTCTTGCCTCAGCTTACACATAAAACTTGTATCACACTCTTGACCTGACATAAACTGACTAAAAAAGCGTGTCATAATTTGTCATTCATTTCTCACGAGAGGACAAGGCCATGTACATAAAATGTCATTGAAGCTCGTCGACTATTTAGCCCTGTCGTCACCCAAGCGTACTAAGCACTTAATAAAATTCAAAACGATTTCCTTTCCATAAAACACGAGTGAGTTTACGGCTTCTAATTAAACGGACGGATGCGGTCGCCGCGGCGCCGACTAACACTTCCAGCGAGTACTGCGAAGTATGTTTTACTTTGTGTGTGTTTTTAAAACACTGATGCAAAAAGAGGAGTGTAATTCAGCTCTATGTATCTCCCTATGGCTTTATAGGTTTCGAACATATGGGCGGCACTTAGACAGTTTTAAGTGTGAAAGCAAAGGATCATGGGCAAAATGGGTGTAGCACCAACAGCCTTGAAACCAGTATCATTAAAAAGGTATAAAATTATACATAATTTCTTACTATGACCACAAATGCCTAACTCACCGGAGAACAAAGATATGGTCACATTTATGCAAATAAAATGACAAATATCACCGCAAAATGCTTATCGCCCTATTTAACAACATATTTCTGTAGGCAGGTACAGTCTCGATGCCAACATAATTCTAATATGGTACGCATCTTTGCCATGTGGTGTCGGGATAGAATAACGCCTCTCCATTTCTTCCGTTGATGTCGTAAGAGGTGACTAAGGAAATAGGTTTAGGTATGTTCTAGGCGACAGGTTCGCAGCCTGTCACTATTCTACCTCTTCCATCTTTGCAAACCTAAAACTGTAAAACTATGCTAGAAGTGGCTGCGAAGCGTGATATACGTCATAATCATGGGTTTTTCTATGTCACGTTTCGTGTGCTCTACCTACCCCATTTGGGAAAATACGCGTGATTGTATGTATGTACCGATCTTGGGCACTATTGTATTCGGCGTGCAACCAACAGACTTGACATGATTGTTGATAAGTATTACATATTATTTGCATATTGAACGATAAGTAGTAGGTAATCTTACAGAATTAAGTGAAACAAAATGTCTAACCTTCATTTTTATTTGTAAACTATTTACATGAAGTATCATTTATTAATAACGTACGATAATCTATGTGCCGGTGGATTAAATGGCTCATACAGCATGCTCAATGGTCAACATTATGTCGACCATATAGTAAATAGATCGATCGATAGCAATTTTTTTTTCTTAGACGGACGAGGTACGTAAGTACCTCAAATCTTTATATATTGGCATCGAAACTAGCTACCTACTATACAGAAACATATTATGTTGTAAGGCGATAAGCATTTTGCGGTGGTATCATTTTATTTGCATAAATGTGCCCATATCTTTGTTCTCCGGTGAGCTAGGTATTTGTGGTAATAGTAAGAAATTATGTATAATTTTATACCTTTTTAATGATACTAGTTTCAAGGCTGTTGGTGCTACACCCATTTTCTATACAAAAGTGCCCATGATCCTTTCAAGTGATTTCAAAACTATTGAAGTTACCTATGTGGTTTCTGGTTAGAATAAAACACGTCTCCATTTCTTCTTTGACTATCGTAAAAGGCGACTATAGTTAGGTAAGCCTTATGGTAAGGTTTAGGTAAGCCTTAGGTGACGGGCTAGCAATCAGTCACTAACTCACTATTATACTTCTTACATCTGTCTTTAAATCTAAAATTATGTTAGAAGTGGCTAATATACGTGAAATAGTCTTGGTTTTGTCTGTGTCACCTTTTGTGTTCTCTGTTTACCCCATACAGGCGTGATTGTACGTGTAAAAGCTGGTTAGTTTTCGTATCGCGCGCTATTCTTAGCATTAGCGGTCAACATGATAGTGAAATGTTCTTGATTGATGATAATGTGGCTAATATCAAGGAAAACTATGGACCTAACACGAGAAATTTAATTTAACTTTTTGTTTAATCATGTCCCTTTTGTTTCCCAGGAAGTTGGGACACGAGTGGGCGTTTCTATTTTGTAATAGGTTTGTTTACATAAACAGAACTGCGCGGACATTGACGTAACTATAAACAAAGTTAAAAGTTTGTATAACGGGTAGGAATATGTAATTGAATTAAACACATCCGTTAAATTATGACATTATGTAAAACATACGACAGTTTAAAACATTATATAGTAAACTATTAGGTAAAAACATGGTAAATTCGAGAGAACAAAAAACATGTATGAGTATAAAGACACTTTAGCAGGGTTTTAGTATTTTTTTATTTCATGTGCCAGCCAGATATCAGCATGACTTTTAAGTTCTCTAATTTCAAATTATCCGCCTCTTTAGAGAAACGAACATCCAAAAAAACATTTCTTTCGTTTCTCCTAAATATTAAAAGTAGGATATCATTAATTCCATATTTCGATATTAACACATTTCTTCATACTACAACTATGACACTAGTTTTTTCGTGCGCTATTCCCACCTCATTGGGAATACAGACGGGATTTATGTATGTATAGAAAACCGTCGCGGACACGGACAGAACTTTTGCCCGTGTGTCCCGTGACCCGTTTGCAGGCACGTGAATGGCGAGCTTTATTGCACTCTGCAAACAGCGGGCGCAGGGCAAAGCTATCTCCTTGTCCAGTAGGAGAACTAGAGCGCGGTCCATGTTCAGGGTTCCGTACCCAAAGGGGTAAAAACTTCGTCTGTCCGTCATCAGTAGGTACCCCAAAGTATCGTCATTACGATAAAAACACAAGTCACTCGCATTGCGCATCAGTTTGTATGGGAACTGAGACAGCGCCTCCCAGCGGCACGTTCACACAACTGTCGTGACCGAGAAGACAAGTAGCATTCCGATACAAAGATGCATATTAACGCAGTCGAGAGTGACTCGTCGTTTTTAACCGACTTCAAAAAGGAGGAGGTTCTCAATTCGACCTAATTTTTTTTTTTTTTTTTTTTTTTTTTTTTTTTTTTTTGTATGTTACCTCAGAACTTCTAAACGGGTGGACCGATTTCGATGATTTTTTTTTTGTTTGATTGGAAATGGCTTCCCATTGGTCCCATTTTAATTTCATCAATATCTGTCGCGTAGTTTTTGAATTACAGGAAACGCGTTTTGTATGAAAGACATCAACGGGCAGTCGGCGCGTCTTAGTAAAACTTACCTACATAGATAGTTCATGATCCAGCTTATATACGTCCCACTGCAGGGTACAGGCCTCCTCTCAGTATGAGAGGGCGCTTGGGCTATAATTCCCACGCGGGCCCAGTGCGGATTGGGAACTTCACACACAACATTGAATTGCTTCGTCGCTGTGATACACAGATATTTACCTACAAACAATCACGCCTGTATTCTCAAATGGGGTAGGCAGAGCACACAAAACGCTACATAGACAAAACGATGACTATTTCACGCTTCGTGGCCACTTCTAGCATATCTTTTTTTTTTGTTTTAAGGTGGCAAGTATAATAGTGACAGGTTGCGAGCCTGTCGCCTAAAATTTACTTTAACCTATGTCCTTAGTCGCCTCTTGCGACATCTACAGAAGAAATGGGGAGTATTTTTATGTGTTTTCGCTGATTACTCGAAGACGCCTGGACCGATTTGGAAAATTCTTTTTTTGTCTGAAAGGGTATAGTTTCCAGGTAGTCCGATTGTCAGCATACCTTGACCTGATGATGGAATATTAGGGAAATCGGGGGCAACCCTCAAATTTTATAGTCACAGGTAATGTTTTTAGTACATTTTTCAAAGCTACACCAGTAATTACGCTTGGCAATAAAAAAAAAATACTGAGCTGATGATGATAGGTCAACTCCTTAATGTTTAGGAGTTAAAGGATAATTCTTTCAATACTGAATGCACCTGCAGACTGGATATTTCTACATAAACAGAAGTTTCCTTTCGGGATAAAGCTAATTTGAAGTCGGTTTTTTTTTGTTTAAAATTATTTTGTTTAAAATTATTACCCTTTGAGTACGAAACTCTAATACCTACATTTTGGTCACATAGAGAGGATGGATGAAAGAAGATTGACTAAACAAATTTATACGGGGAACGTGAATGGGTGCAGTGGGAGGGGTAGACCTAGACGGACGTTCCGTGACCAAATCGCGGACGTTTTAGAAACAGGTCAGGTCAAGAGAACCCGAAACCGACAAGCATGTATGAGGAGATTAATGAATGTAGATGAAGCAAAAGAGGTACGTCAGAATCGTAGCGAGTGGAACAAAGTAGTCTCTGCCTACCCCTGTGGGAAAGAGGCGTGACGGTATGTATGTATGTACATTGAGGCGAATTGAAAACTTACATCGTCGAATTACATTAAAAATCGACTCAAAAAGCGTTTCATTTCACGAGATGAAACCGTAAAGAGTCCAAGCTAAAATAAACGTCGCCAAAACCGGTAAAACCGCTAAAAATTACGACTTGGTCGATCCGGCTCCACATACGAACAAATCCGCTCGCTCCGACCATAAAAGTTAATCAGTGCGCTAATGTGGCCGAGGTAATCTACTTTAATTATTAACATGGCATCCCTAAGGTCGGCTGTGTGTACGTCTTTACATGTAACTTAAGCCGTATACATGGCTTTAGTACGCTAACCTACTTATTAAGATTTATATGCTCGTGTGGTGTAGAGTTTCTTCCGTGAATGTCGTAAGAGGCAACCAATGAAATGAGTTAGATACATTTTGACACTCCACCCCTCCCTTAATTATTATTATTATTTCTTTTTAATTATTAAACGGTTTTACTTAGCTTACCCCGTTTGTTTTAGACTTTAGTCTTTGGTCTTTGTTGGTTCAAATTTAGAAATGGAAATTTCACCCTCTTTCCGTCAACTGATTGATCTGAAATTCGGTATGCGCTTTTAGTTGTGGTGACAATACAATAATGTACATTCATTATCATTGTAAATTCAAAATGGCCGCCGCTACAAAATGGCGGATGACCTAATTCTTATCTACCCCATCAATATGGGTATCAATTGAAAGGTCTTTGCAAGGAGAATACAGTGCACTATATCAAATAAAAAAAAAAAAAACTAAAAGCTCGAAAAAAAAAAGTAAAAAAAACTTTTAAGTAAAACGGTTTTATACACATTGATTAGACTAAAATAAAACCGTTTTACTTAAAAGTTTTTTTTACTTTTTTTACCATTTGTTGTCGTAGTGACAATACAAAAACATAATCTGTGAAAATTGCAACTACCCAACTATCACGGTTCTTGAGATACAGCTCGCAGAATGGTGACCACTAAAAACGGCCAAAATATCACGTTTTACAATGGGAGCCGCCTTTAATCATTATTATTTTGGTTTTACTATTTTTTGGTATAGCGGCAACAGATATACATCATCTCTGAAAATTTCAATTGCCTAGCTCTTACAGTTCTTGAGAGACAGCCTGGTGAGAGACGAACAGCGAAGTCTCAGTAATAGGGTCCCGTTTTCACCCTTTGGGTACGGGACCCTAAAACGCACACAAACATAAAGACAACTAGTCCTGACGTGCGAGTACGTTATTATGTTATTAAGGATTAATTCCAACAAAAGCAATTTCCGTTCAAATTAACTTAGGCCCTTTCAGGAAATCATAAATCATGATAATTAATCAAAACCAATCAGTTGAAAAGGTTTAATCGGATTAATTAATCCCGATGCCGTAACTTCTAAGTGTGCGGGATTCTGATACACTGTAGCTAGGCAAGGAAACTGCAGTTTATGCACAATGCTTCAGGGAGAACATGAATGTGAATCCCAGCCCAGCTCTTTAATTATTTGTAAAAGGTATGTACGGTATGTATTCATTCATATATATAGCTATATCTATGTCTAATATTTACCATTTAGGAGTACAATATTACATTACGTGTATTACAGTCATTTACATTTTTATTTACATTGTAAATATTACAGTCTGAGACAATTAAATTATAGCGACTAAACTTTTTAAAATTCCAGACAATCAAATCATGCGAAATAAAGTATTGTCATATATAGTTTATTATTATCACAAGATATTGTACGAATACTTTATTATAAAGTACGGGTGGCAACCCTCGGCCAAAACTACATACCTATGCCTAAATCTAAAACTAGAGCTGAAAAATTGGTCCCAAGTGGCCGCCAAAGGATACGGAGGCCAAAAGGCTGGCAGCATTGCCGTGTAGTATGGCAATGTTGATTCGCTGGGCGAAATATTGGCCACTAGAAAACTAGATTTTATTCGTGGGATGAAAATCGCTTTTACATAAAAAAACGCAGCGATTTGGTCCAAGAGTTGAGAGCTACGATACCATAGATAGACATCCACACCGTCTCTTTTTTCATCAAGGTTTGAAAAAAAAGGGTTGAAAAATACGTTCGGGAAAGTTCTCTTACCTGAAGAACTAGGATTTTTTGTTGATCCAGCGAATACGTTGTTGAACATACCTATCTAAATGTAGTACTGCTTCTTAGCACAAAAGTCTAGGAGCAGGGTGTTCTTTATCAAACATAAAAACAACTGAATTAAATTAGAAAGAGCCAAAAGTTGAACACGTAGCACAAAAAATGTGGCATTGACAAAACTGCGACTATTTAACGTTTCGCAGCTACTTATAGTACAATTTTAGATTAAAAAACAAATGAAAAAAGGTATGATTAAAAAGTAAAACAATAAAAGAAAAGGGAGGGAACATTAAAGAAAGGAAGAAGAGGAAGAAAGGTATAAAAGAAGAAGTTGTACCTAGAAAGAGATTGTCACTTTTGTTAAATGTTACAAGCGTTTGATAAACAATACCCAAATATTGAGATTTAGTAAAGTTTTAAAATTTTTTTTTCTCCCTCCAGAGGTCTTTTACGGATAAATCAATCGTTGTTCTATAGATTTGTATTTTTATCATCCACTTGCATTTGTTTTTTGTGTAATACTGCCATTAAACTTATTACAAGAACATTTTCTTTGATGACGTTAAAATGTATCGATCTATTTAAACAAATACACTTTACTCATTGCATAACTGTAATGAGTTACTAACACACACATGACCTGATTAAAATTGGAACACCACTGGATCAGAATGTTTTACTGATGTAGGTACATTAAGCTTAGTGATTACTACTGATTACTGATGTTATACACGTATATTATTCTCACTTGGACTATTAGATACTTTTACAAAATTGTGCAGGTTTTTCATATTTTTGCCAAAAGTCCATGGCTACTTTCGATTCGTATACTGAGCTCTTTGAAGCTTGCAAAAAATACAAAACATGAGCAATATAGCGCATAGAATTTACCCTTCAGAAATCACGGATTTCAATCAAAATTCAAAATTCAAATATTTCTTTATGCAAATAAGCTCCTAAGAGCACTTTTACACGTCATTTTCGAGTCTCATTACTCGCATTATTGAAAGTATCAGGCTACTATTGCATTAAACAATGTTTTAATGTTTTAAGCTTTTGTGATTTTCGCTCGTATTTATAAATTTAATACACGGAACTTAAATCACGCTTCATTATGACTTTAATTACCTCCTATAATTACCGCGTAAATTATATTCCTGAGATATTGCAATTTGTGATTTTTTCATGTAAAAATACTAGGTACTAAGTACATTCTACCAGATTTTGAGACGGTTTCTGGCCGTAGGCTCTTAGACTATAGTTCCCACAATAAAGGGCGAGCACACGCCGGGCTTATTGCCCGCAGCTGCGCAGGCGGCTGCTACAGGCATTATTTACATGTTTTTTCTTTCATTCAGTCGGATTGCATTTTCAAGTGCCATTTATTTTTACAGGATCGAAACGTAAAGGTTAGCTTGTATTGGTTCGTACTACGAATGTGAATTGGTTTTTTATTTTTTGCTATAGATAAAGGGTTTATTTTAATCAATTGCATATGTGTATGTTTAATGAAATAGTCGTAGTAGCCTAGCGGTTTGACCTGTCGAACCACTCATGCCGAAGGTGGGTTCGAAACCCAGACTCTCTGATTTTTTGGAATATGTGTGCGAAATCTCGTAGGTAAGTGGCTTTTTCAAATCAAATCATCTAGTTAGTGATTTTTGAGATATTATGGTAGTTAACTTTGAAACGAAAATGACGGTTTCAACATTTTTAGGCTTGGTTTCTTTGATGCTGAAATATTTATCATAGCTACGGAACGGGCGATATATTTTGCAAATGATATCACGATGCAGCGCTCAGCTCGACGGTAACCAGTTTAAACTGGTCGATGGACGCCATCGGTAAACTGATTCGCTTGCACGCGAAAATTAAATTTCAGTAGACAGGCTTCTGTACTACACAAAAGTTTTTGTACCAGGAAGGCATGAAAAGGCATGATAATTAAATAATGAAGAGGTTTACGCAGTCATAAATCGGCCGAGTGCAAGTCGGACTCGTGCACGAAGGGTTCTGTTGTATTGACTGGATAAACAAGTAACAATAACAAGGCAACAGGAATTTGTGATAATTTCAACTGTTACGGTTTTTAAGATAGTCCGATGATAGATAGACGGACAGACGGGCGGGCAGACACTCAGACACTCGAAGTCTTAGTAATAGAGCCCCATTTTTAGAGGCCATAAATTGCATGAATTGTTGTTGTTTACCTAATGTCGTTTACGTCAACTGTAAAAGTTTCTACATCGCGCTAACGAAGTTTCGAAAATCTTTTGGTTACGTGGCCCGATTAGAAATATCAAAAATTGTAGCTATATAAATTTAACACAATGTTTTATACCCCTGTCAATCGAGATTAAATATCCTGTCTGCTAGCAAATCTATACTATACTTAATACTAATACTAATATAATAAAGCTGAAGAGTTTGTTTGTTTGTTTGTTTGTTTGTTTGTTTGTTTGTTTGAACGCGCTAATCTCAGGAACTACTGGTCCGAATTGAAAAATTCTTTTTGTGTTGGATAGACCATTTATCGAGGAAGGCTTTAGGCTATATAACATCACGCTGCGATTAATAGGAGCGAAGAAACATTGAAAAATGCGGGAAAAACGGGGGAAATTAGTCACTATTCCACGCGGACGGAGTCGCGGGCACAGCTAGTATATTTATAATTGGGCAAATCAGTGAAGCGATCCAACCACGGGTATCAACCGCTATGTCATACGGTAGCAAATTCAAAGGAACCGCAAAATGTAGAGACATAATGTCTATTAGAGAACCCCCGTGTGTAGCGGGTTTAGAATAAGACCTCTCCATTTCTTCCGTTTTATGTCTTAAGGATAAATAGGTATTGATAGACTAACATCCTGTCGCTATAGTACCTATTAACTTAAAACCTAAACATTTATGCTAGAAATGGCTGCTTGAAATTGTCATGATTTTGACAATGTACCGTTTTTAATCCTTGCTTAACCCAGTCAGTTGTAATATTCGGAATTAAACGAGAGAGCGCGCATCGCAGCGGCCGGCAAGCGTTTAGTTCGTAGTTTGTACCATCACGCCACCGCGCCGCGCCGCGCCGCTTTCGCTGTCAGTCCCTTTGGAGCTTTAGTATTTTCCACAAATACATGTAAGTAGGTACTGAAAAGCCGCCAATTTGTCAATATCCGCTTCCTAACATTATTTCTCGAAGTTCTTTTCGCTAATGTTCTTCTAACATTCGCTAATGTATCCTGAAGTAAAAGAAAACTAAAGTTAGCTGTCGTTTATTGCCCATTACGGCAGCGCCCTCTAGGGACTGATGAAACACTTCCTTAAATGATCATACATACGTCACGCCTGTATTCCTCATTGGAGTAGGCAGAGCTCATGGAACGTTGCATAGATAAAACCATACCGTTTTATACCGCATGCCTCTATACCTTATCGGTTTAGGTAGTTAAATCAATGTAAACAATCTTGACGTGTCTTTTTATTTAAATGTACACTTTATAAATCGAAAACTTTACATTTTACAATTTAGGTATGAAAAAACCATTTATTTTCATAATTGAATTGTATAGTGTAACGATTTTCATTTTTAGACTGTGTATTTCAACAAAAAGACATGTAAAGGTCGTTTATATTGTTTTAACTACCTAAACCGATATTGTATAATTTAATTTTCAGTTTTACCTCTTATTAAATTAGAAAAAAAACCTCCATAAAAAGAAAGGTATGTTTATAATAATAACTTGCAAAAGTTTTCGGTCTGTGCTGCTTAAAAATTAACATATTATCTATTTTAGATCTCCTATACAATCCTTCCTAATAAATTACATTAACGGAACATTCTACTCGCGTATATAACATAGCAAGGGAGAAAGCCATTAAAAAACGTAGCCTCTTTTACCATATATTAAAGTTTACAGTTAAAAGCTAAGCGTCCACTTGTCGGTATCGTACGCATCGGACGTATCGCACGCAACGGATTGTAGTATTCTTTGTATAGAAACTCATTCAAGTGCGTCTACCTGTCCGCATCGTACGCATCGCATTTCCCCATACATCTGATTGAATCCGATGCGTCCGATGCGTGCGATGCGGACCTGTGGACGCTTAGCAAAAGTGGTCACTTCAGTGGCCAAAAATTTACGACAGAAACCGCAACCTCATGATATTTTAAGAAGTTTATAGCTGGGGATGTGTTTTGAGTAGTAAATAATTATAAATTGTACCAGGTGATCAGGAGTTGAAGATTACAATAATCTTAATGAACTCGACTGTAAGTAGGTACTTACTCAGAATTTCATATGAATATAATAATATGCCTTGAAATATAATACAGGGATTTAATAACACTCTGTGAATGTCTACTATATTTGTACCTTGGAGGCTATTGGTAGTCTTACCTCTCTTTAAGTCCTATAAAGTGAACGTGCAATAAATAATGTATTACTTGAAAGTAGGTGTTGTACAATACATACGTAAAAACTTCTATAGCCAATAAAATAGGCGGTTATAAATTAATAACACATCTAGATTGACATTTTCTATGAAAAGAAAAATACACATCAGTATTTAAACACAGGGTGTTGTTTTACTAAGTCAGACAAAAACTTGCGTAGACGTACTATACAACAGACTAGACAAATAGAGTAAAACCTATGCTGACGTTCGTAGGACGATGTCAGCCATTGGGAAGAGTAGATAAGACGTGTCTTTGTTTTTTTGTCGTGTGGTAATTATAATTCTATAATTATAATTTTTTGCCTATAATATGTCCTACCGATTAGTTTTAATACGGTTTCGCGCTAAAACGTAAATAGTTAATTGTACGTTTATTTTTATTCACTAATGTAATGCCATTATAAATAAACCCAATATTTTGATTTGTTTAAAGATTTTTTTGTCTAATTTTATGGTAAGTATTGTTATGATCTATCAGAAATTCAAAAATAGTTTAGTCTCAATTGTTTTAACTGTAATATTCAAAAATAAGGCATTTTTTTAGTCGATGGCGTCTCCATTTTTTTAATTCATTATGATTTAAGAGAAAATTAGAAATTAAATGTGCGTAAATGTCGCCTAAAAACTTAATTGAATTTTCGCAGTTGACTGAAAAAAAAACGCAAAAACATTTCGACACGTTCAAAAATCCCTAGAAAATAGAAACAAAATGTTGTACTTACACAGGGTCTCGTGCGTAAAAAAACAGTTAATTCACAGCACTCCGATACAAATACACAACAACACAATTAAAAAATACTAACACTTTACGTTCCTTCTACCCGCTGCCCTAACATATTGTGCTCTTTCACTGGCCGTCACTCGCACTGGGCACAACCGTCGCCATTTTAAAAAGAAGAATAAAAATCCAGCCGTTTAAATTTCGGATTTCGAACACGCCTTGATTCTGTGTGGCTTTTATATTTTTTAATTTTGCCCGAGGAGGTTTTGGTCGAAGTGGCCAGGGCGGTGTGGAGCGCGCAGGGCTGACTTCGGACCAATGCGCGCGCAGCGGCAACTTCACGGCGGCATCTGACCTCATTTTGAGCAATGAATTATTTTCGAGACGAGAACGCATATCCTTGTTTGTATGGTTTATTTGTCATTATTGTGGTAGCACTGTACTTTGTTAATGTGGGCGTCTAGTATTAAAATGCTATTACACTCGAGGACAATGACAACGGGTCGGTTTTCTTAGAAAGTTATATGGAACCGACCCTCTTGTCTTGCCCGTGAGTGTAGTTTAATGGCACGCAAAACAAAAGACAACGCAAATAAACAAAATACAGTTGCTTGTATTAATTCTTTGCATAAGAGATACAAGTAACCCTTTAATTTACTACTATGCTATCTACTACTAAATCAATTCTAATCCAACAGTACTCATTAAAAACAATCCTAGACAGCGATGATTGCTCAGCATCAGACTAACCACCTTGATTAATAATAACCGACATTACAAAAAGTAAGGTAATATTTCGTTTTTACTAAGACTCTTGTAACTAGTTACAATAACCAGCTATATTCCACGCTGGAACACAAGTGTTTTGCTGCTGTTTAACACACTAAGAAAACATCCTAAATAGATTCCCAAATGAGCGTTACATAGTTAAAATTATTTCACGTCATAGCCACTTACAGCAAAACAGACCGAAACAGAGAAAGAGGTTACAACAGCGATAGGTTACATACATACATAACGTCTGTATTCCCAAATGGGGTTAGCAGAGCAAACGAAATGCTACATAGACGAAACCATGACTATTACATGTTACGAGGCCAGCTTGTAGCATATTTTTTAGGTGTTTTTGGCAGGTAAAATAGTGGCAGATTACGAGATTACTAACTTGTCGCCTTAAGTATACATACATACAATCACGCCTGTATTCCCAAACAGGGTAGGCAGAGCACACAAAGCGCTACATAGACAAAACAATGACTATTTCACGTTTTGTGGCCACTTCAAGCATATTTTTTAGGTTTCGAGGTGGCAGGTACAATAGTGACAGGTTGCTAGCCTGTCGCCTAAAGTATACCTTAAAAACCTGTTTCCTCAGTTGCCTCTTACTACATCCACGGAAGAAATGGAGAGGCGTTATTCTAAACCCAACACCACACAGGCTACTAACCTGTCGCTAAAACACACCTAAAACTTTCCTTAGTCGTCTTTACGAGAACTGTTATTCTGAACCCGGCACACAGTATAACAGGTCAATCATAATAAATATTTTTGCAGGAAATATTTCTAACGAGTGAATGAGGCTTTCTGCAAATAGGGGTAATGTCCGATGTGGCCCCAGGGTGTGTTCGCATCCCCTATTCACTGTAATGTTGTAATTACAAAACACTAGCTGCTGCCCGCAACTCCGTCTACGTTTTGCTTTCAATGACTATTCCATGAGAATTGTCGGTGAAATTAAAATACGTGAAACGTTGACTATGAAGTGAAATTCGATGTAATAGGTTAAGGTGTACTGTAAGCGACAGGCTAGCGACCTGTCGTTACAGTACCACTTAATTTAATATCTAAAAAATATTTCTGAAGTGCCTACGAAACGGGTAATGGTTATGAATTAGTCTATGTAGCGTTTTGTGTGTTCTATGTTCTATTTTGTTTGAAGTTGTTTATGAATAATTTTAAACAAAAAAAAACCGACTTCAAATTAGCTATATCCTTAAAGGAAACTTCTGTTTATGTACATATTTACTAAAGATCAAGTAGGTATACGTAGCTCTCAGCAGATTAAAGGCTTTAGAAGGAATAGCACTATCTGATTTAGAACCCTCTAAACTGTTAAGTAAACCCCACGATGAACGATCATAAGCAGAAATGCAACACTTGAGACGCAGCAGGCTTGGCTCATTACTGAAACTATAATTTCCAGTCTGGAGGTGCATTAAGTATTGAAAAAAATATCCTTTAACTCCTAAAAATTAAGGAGTTGACCTTTCATCATCAGCCCAATATTTTTTTTACTGCCAAGCGTAAATACTGGTGTAGCTTTGAAAAATGTACTAAAAACACTACTTGTGCCTATAAAATTTGAGGGGTTGCCCTCGATTTCCCTCATATTCCATCATCAGGTCAAGATATGCTGACAATCTGACTACCTGGAAACTATACCCTTTCAGACAAAAAAAGAATTTTCCAAATCCGTCCAGGCGTCTTCGAGTAATCCGCGAATACACATAAAAATACTCTCCATTTCTTCCATGGATGTCGCAAGAGGCGACTAAGGACATAGGTTTAAGTAAATTTTAGGCGACAGGCTATGAGGCTAGCAACCTGTCACTATCATACCTGCTAACTCAAAACCTACAAAAAATGTGCTAGAAGTGGCCACGAAGCGTGACATAGACATAGTTTTGTCTATGTAGCGTTTTGTGTGCTCTGCCTACCCCATTTAAGAATACAGGCGTGATTGTATGTAGGTATGTAAGTATGTACAAATGTAAGTTCGGACTAAAATTCCCGAATTCCCATACATTTTTTTTTTATATTAAGGATAACTCAAAAACTACTTGTTAGATTTTGATGAAATTAAAATGTGACCAATGGGAAGTCATTTGCTATCGAACACAAAAAGAACCATCGAAATCGGTCCACCCGTTTAGAAGTTCTGAGGTAACATACAAAAAAAAAAAAAAAAAAAAAAAAAAAAAAAAAAAAAAATACAGCCGAATTGAATACCTCCTTTTTTGAAGTCGGTTAAAAAAAGTAACAAAATGTTTCTTTTTTACATCTATATTGAGAACAAAAAAAAACTTTTTTTTACAGCATCGGGTAAAAAAGGTAATTACTTCTTTTATTAACAAAATTGTCCATGTATGTAAGGTACTCTTTACTATGACTAAAGGGTAATAAAGCAACAAAAATACACACGGAAGTTCATTTATTCTGTGTGCCATGTAATCGTGCACCTCCCCTGAGTACTTATTCCAACAAAGCCTCCATTCACTGGAACCATTACTATGAGTTTGTATTGACCATTCTCACTAGCAACAGTGTGTAAAAGATTTGTAAGAAGTTTACAAAGCCACTAGCGTTTAAAACAAGTATTCCAATTTTATTGCACATTTTTTCAATAAAATTGTACAATGTTTAATCCCCTGTTGGGGCTTAGCAATTTAACTTAAAACTAGTTATATTCTTAAACATATTTTTCGTTTAGTGAGTTGTTTTCAAAAAAAATGTACATAGTTAAGGGCTTTAATCAAAACAAAAGTTAATTGATTCATTTGTGTAACGACAATTACCCATACGTTTTGTACAGGTAATTTTCGTTGCACAAATGAAGCTATCGTGATTTTGTTTTTAAACGGTTTTATTAAACGGTTTTACTTAGCTTATTAAACGGTTTTACTTAGCTTACCCCGTTTGTTTTAGACTTTAGTCTTTGGTCTTTGTTGGTTCAAATTTAGAAATGGAAATTTCACCCTCTTTCCGTCAACTGATTGATCTGAAATTCGGTATGCGCTTTTAGTTGTGGTGACAATACAATAATGTACATTCATTATCATTGTAAATTCAAAATGGCCGCCGCTACAAAATGGCGGATGACCTAATTCTTATCTACCCCATCAATATGGGTATCAATTGAAAGGTCTTTGCAAGGAGAATACAGTGCACTATATCAAATTAAAAAAAAAAAACTAAAAGCTCGAAAAAAAAAAGTAAAAAAACTTTTAAGTAAAACGGTTTTATACACATTGATTAGACTAAAAGACCTGATGATGGAATATGAGGGAAATCGAGGGCAACCCCTCAAATTTTATAGGCACAAGTAGTGTTTTTAAACGTAAAAAGTAAAAAAAAACTTTTAAGTAAAACGGTTTTATACACATTGATTAGACTAAAATAAAACCGTTTTACTTAAAAGTTTTTTTTTACTTTTTTTTATTAACCCTTAATTTATGTACAATTTTTTTGAAATTCACTCTACTGCGTTATTACAAAAGTTTCGAAAGCTTTTCGAAGCACGTTTGTCAGCTATCGACTATGGAAACTGATGGTAGGGGTACAGGCCAACAGCCAGTGCTGTTTATGTCAAAACAAATAAGGCATTTGACCCAATTCCCGCCGCATAAGCATAAACATAATGCCGTGTTCCGCTTGATCACGACACAACATATCAGTAACACATACGCTATGTAACATTTCAGTGAGGTGGAATTAGAACGACGTCGACATTCCTTTGTTTTTTGGAATTCCCATTGTTACCTTTATTTTAAGGGTTCTGGACAAAACCGAGGACAAAAAAATCAAACAAATAAACGATTCATAAAACGTAAAACCATTCGTAGAAAATGACTTGTTAACTTGAAGTAGGCAGATCACACGAAATATCAAACTAAAATATCGCTATTTACCGTTTTGTAGATACTTCTATCATTTTTTTAGGTTTTACATTGAATAAAAGAGGTAAAATAACAGTGACGTGTCCTTATTCGACATCCACGCAAGAAATGAAGGGATGTAATTCTAAAAGCGACACCACTCGGAAGTAAATTATTTGAAATTTTGCCGTCCGTCTTAAGGCCAATTCAGTTTGGCCCTATTACGAAGAAAATAATTATAAAAATCTATGTCATTTCCATCTAAAATAGAGGTAAATAACTTTTAATAATTACATCAAACGAATATTACAATGTCCGCCCTTTCCCTCAAAGTATGTAATAAACTATCCCGCCCAGCAGTAGGTACTCGTAGGGCTACGCGGCGTAGCCCCGCTACGCGCTACGGCGTAGCGACGTGCTACGGGACCTCTGGGACCGCGTTACTTAATATTTGAGGGTAATTGTGTGCTGTGCTCTTGGAGTTTGTAACCAAATGGAGATCCACGATTTAGTACAGGATGTTCGGTGTAAGAGCCTTAGACGAAAGTCATCATCATCATTATTTCAACAACTGTAAGACGTCTACTGCTGAACATAGGCCTCGCCTTTAGACTTTCCATATTATAAACACCTGTTCGAAACGACCTGCATCCTGTGTTTTCTAATTTTAAATGAACTGAAATTAAATTAAAGAAACTTAGTGCGGTGTTGGGTTTAGAACGCCTCTCCATTTCTTCCGTGGATGTTGTAGTGTATGTGTAAGCTTTAGGCGACAGGCTAGCAACGTGTCACTATTGTAGCTCTTACATTTGTTTTTAAACCTGACAATAAGTTGGCAGTGGTTATGAAACGTGAAATAGACATGGTTTTCAATGTCGCTACCACAGACTTATATCGAAATAGATACCGCGAGTTCCTACATTTGTATGAAAACCAAGCATGTAACTTTTTCTTAACAGTAGGTATCGTCACATGAGCGCGTGATGGGAATTGACAGTCCGAGTGAAACCCATTCAAAGATGATGCCGTCTTATTCAAGTTATCCTGTCTCTAGGCAGTTAAACCTAATCAAAATGGTATAAAACTAAATGACATCGCGTCAAAGAAGGAGCATTGCTCTCCCTTTTGGCTCCATTTTGGCTCGCGAAGTACGTACACTTGAGTCATCTATTTCGATATAAATCTGTGGTCGCTACATACTTACGTATGCCCTGCGTACACCATTCGCAAACACATGCTTTACATATATATGTATGTAACAACTACAACAACTTTGCAACCAGTGTTTCTACCCTTTATATCAAACCCTGGGCGCCTCCTCTTCGTTTGGTGCTGTAATGCCGTGACCTTGCCGGAACCCAGGAGGGCGTGGCCGCCGCGCTGTTTACGAAAACTAGCCTTTTGTAAACCTATCTAACTAGCATTATCTCACAAACTCGAATAATAGAATGCAATAATGGAAGATCAAACTACAATAATACGATGTCTGTTCGACATCATCTAAGTACCTTCCTAATTAAAAACGTTTTTAACATAGTGCAGAAAATTGTGTCTTTTGTGGCTACAACTTGAGTAGGTACAAAGAAAAGTTTTTCACACTAGTGTATTTTATTTATTAACGGGAACACGGTAGTGCCCCCGCTAAGTCGAGCGCGAAGCAAGCACTGCTGTACCATCCTTTAGTGAAACCATTTCGGCGCATTTTCAGGCTTCTATTAGAGAACCTCTAGATAAGATTAGAACGCAGAAATTTTCGTCATATACATACATATGTATGTAATAAGCTATAATCACATACATACTTAAAATCCAAAATTTCAAGTCTGTAGGTAATTTCGTTCCGAAGTTCAGCGAAAGCAAATTTCGCATTTATGACACTCGCTCATTTTTTTTTCTTTTTTGTTGCTCCTAACCTAATAGGTGTACTTTCATTAAAAATGGGAGGATGGAAGATTTGCTACAAATTTCAATTCTCTGGTGGAAAACGGTACAAGTGTGCTCGCGCCCTAACGCACCAATGTTTCGCTGTCTCACGTCAACGTCGCGATAGCAAGGCGGAAGCACTAGTGTGAGATTGTTCACTTCAACAGTATCAGCGGTGTGACGTGGGTGCGAACGCGGGTTCGTACATGAATGGGAATGTGGGGTTGTATTTTGTTACCTATTTAAGTACATTTTCATTTTTAGATAGAAAAAGCGACATTTACTCTGAGTTGTTCGTTTTCTTAACTAAATCGGTCACTGAACGTCGTCTTACACTACACTAGGCTGTCCAGCGATCGCCGTCACCTAGCCAGGCATGTGGTGAACTACTAGAAATGTAGCTGCTTAGTTTTGGTGTGGATTTTAAGCAAACCCAAGGCCTCCATCAAAATGGTGATACCGTTTGTATTGAGAACATTAAAACAAACTGTAATAGGTGTTATTGTAATAATTATTTTTTGAATTACCTTTAGTTTCCTAAGATAAATTTAAATTCACTTTGTTACTATCTAATCTTATACGAAACGGAGTATAAATAGAAAATGCATGAAAAAATATCTACCAAAATTTAAATAGGTATTAAGTAGATATCAGAAATAAAAGCCTATTTGAAATTCTAATTAAAAAGCTTGACTTATTCCAATAATACAATTCATTCTCGTTTGGTTGGATTGGACCTTAAACTTCGAGTTCTTTGACGCATATTATATGAAACCTAACTGCCGTAATCAATCATCCACACTTTTGTAACCATACACTTCCTACCCGCATGTCGCCAAGATTTTTCTAGCGCGTGTATAATTAGGCTCGTTAAAACGTCATCGGCACATCCCCGCTGCGTACTAACAACGTTCTCAAAATGATTGTCTATTTCTTTCTACACTCCAATTTTTCTTCTTGAGACCGGGTAAAAAAGCGAAGAAATTGTGTAAAAATTCTCACACCAATTTTCGCTTCCATTTATTCAAGATTAGAGATATTTAAAAATACACTCTTGCAATTTGTAGTCAATGATAATTGTATAAAGGTCGTTAAACGTTATCACGAAAATTAGAATACAATGTGAAAGGCCAAATCCTCACACATTTTGAAGTAAACCCAAGGCGTCACGGCAAATGGTGATACCGTTTGTATTGAGAACATTATAACAAACAGTAATAAGTGCTACTGCAATAATGATTTCCAGTTTTACCTATGGATCTCTGAGAAAAAAAGATATTGTGTCGTTAAAATCTAATCTTAAACTGAACTGACAGATTGATGCAATGGTGACAAGGAGCACCTGGTTTTACACCCTGGTGTACCCTTCAACGGCCAAATCACTCAACGCTAATCATAATAGTAAAGAAATCGCCGTAAGGAACCTTACACCTGGTACGACTTGGTCTAGATTTCATTACTTTTTAGAGATAAACAAGCAGCTCCAACGAGACTTGGCTGGTTTTTTACAAAATGTTTTAGGTGGGATTTGATTGTCACCTTCCTACAAAACGCGTACAAGTCAATCGAACCAACTGTTGAAGAGTTTCCTCCTACGGAGACGGCCCATGTTCTACCAACATTCAACCACAACTTACTGTATTGTCATCCGAATTACACAAGTGCTTAAACTTTCAGCAGAATTGGTCAAAATAGGTTTATAATTCAATTACAAGATTCCACCCATTTGATACATTGCAATGTAAATTTTAAAAAAAACTTGTAAAAATAAGACTCACCAGATTTCCTTTTGGTCCGCGTCCTGCCTTCCATTCACTGTCAGTCCACAATCACTACTGTCCCGTTTTAAATAAAGAGCTAACCCGGAATGCATCTGATTCACTCGATGTCAGGATGAGCAAACTGACAAAAATGTACCACTCATAATGTTTACTCATTTTCGTGGACACAGGCTCGTAAATAATCAATGAACTTTAAGTCTTAAAAAAGCTAACCAACCAGTCCAATTTCGAGTAAAACAATCCAGGCATTTATTGATGGTTTATCTGACAGCGCGAACTTCGACTAAATCTCTATTTATCTTCAAAATCACGTTTTATCAGCTTTGTTTTGGCAGCGCGCGGAGAAAATGCGTTTTTTAAATGTTAGTTATTTATAATGGGGAATGTGATTCGTTAGGTCGATCGGAAGTTTTCGGCGAAAATAGACGGCGCGTGGCGCGCGCGCAGCGGCGCCGTAGGCGCGGGAGAGAGTATATCGACATCTGGGGCATATCGATTATTTTGTCGTGTCTTTAGGTCTTTACTGGTTCCCAAGATCATAGAAGATAATGAAACGACATGGCCACGTGAAGCGGCTATCTAGTCGAAATTACCATGCTGTGGATTACATTCAACAACAACATTAATTTTACATGGTAATGAGACAAACAGTTTTCACATTACATCTCTTACAAACACGACAGGAACAAACTTAACAGCGCGATCTGTACAAATGTATTGATGAGTTATTAAAAAAAAACATAGATAATATAAGTGTTAATAATAACAAAATCACCATCGCTTCATTCATTGAGCGAAGGAGAAGTACCTAATTATTACCCTAAGAATTACTTGTTTTGTTGCTTGTATTTTGCCAACTGTAAAGTCCGATCGCGGTCTTCTGTCTCGGTCTATTATCTCTGTCTCGGGGCGAACCACCTACAGGTAAAGTTTGTAATAATAAATTTATCGATGAAACTCCATCGGCACATCCCTCGCGGCGTGATATATCGACTCCGGGAATGCCGGCAAACGCCGCAATCCGCGCCAAATGTCATTGCCAGCTGCCTCCCTAGGCTTCCGGTTCCGATATAGAAGGGTTAGTGTCAATGTCAATACGATTGACATTTTAATAAAATTGTAAGGTTCAGAGGGGGTTAGCTTTTACATACAACATGCCTGTATTCCCAAATGGTAGAGTACACAAAACGATACACAGTCGAAAATAATGGCTACTTCACGTTTAGTATATTTTTAAACACGAAACAAATATGATAGTGACAGGTTGCTAGCCTGTCGCCTAAAAGCCTAAAACATACAGTCCCCAGAATCTAACTTGACAAGATTTTAAGAAGTGGGGGTAAGCCTTTTCCATGGAAAAGCGTCTTAACCTATTAATCATCTTTATGATATCCACGAAAGAAAAGGAACGATGATATTCTAAACCCGACACTAGGTACATGGAAAAGCAAAAAATGTAAACGCAAAGAAAATGCGAGTCGAAATTTATCTTCCTCCATAATATTTTAGCATCATGAACTCCCATTTTACGATAACCATAAAAGCGCGAAAGCAGTTTCTTCCAGTCAACGCGTTACGCAAGGTGAAGTCAGCTTCAATTTTTAGCGAAGCCCTATCTGGCAAGCTTACGAACAGTCCGTCTAATATGTATTTAGTTAACTACGTAAAGTAAATTTATGTTAGGATTAAAAGTGACTACGAAGTGTGAAACAGGCTTTCCGTTGTAACGTTTCGTGTGTTCTGCCTAAGCCATTAGTTAGAGAATACAGACGTCATGTATGTAAGTACTAGCTTTTGCCCGCGGCTCCGCTTGCGTTAAATTCGGGGTATCACAGAAGAGATAGCACACATACCAATTTATACCTTTCTACATTGAAAACTTCCACCCCTCACTTTAGGGAAATGGGGGGTTTGAAGAGACAAAAGTAGCCTATGTCACTCTCCATGACCTAAAGCTAAACTATCTCTACCTAAAAAATCACGTCAATCCATCGCTCCGTTTAACCATGAAAGACGGACAAACAAACAAACAAACAAATGCATTGTACGGATGTATGCATTGGTATTAAATCATGAAGTAATTCTGTAGGTACCTATGTCTCATAACTCATAATCATAAATAACTCGTGCTTTTGCGATTGCTATTGCCGCTGTTAGTAACTAAGTAGGGTTCAACCTACTAAATAGGTATACTACATAGTCAAAACCTTGACACTTCGTAGCCACTTCTAGCATACTTTTTAGGTATTAAGTTAAGTTACAATAGTGACAAGTTGCTAGGGTGTTGCTAAAATATCCAAACCTACATCTTATGTCACCTTTTACAACATCCATGGAAGAAATGGACAGGTATTACTCTAGACTCGAAACCACACGGCAAACTTTTTTCTATCAATTTTATTAAGGGTTGTTGCAGACTGTAGGTAGGTACTATTAAGAGAGAACACAGAGAAAACCACGTGGCTCATTGAAGCGCCAACCGTTCTTGCAACCAACCACAGATTTATATCGAAATAGATGACTCAAGTGTATGTACTTCGCGTGCCAAAATGGAACCAAAAGGAAGAACAATGCTCCTCCTTTGACGCGATTTCATTTAGATTTATATTATAACACATACTTAGATTAGGTTTAACTGCCAAGAGACAGAATAACTTGAATAAGGCGGCGTCATCTTTAAATAGGTTTCACTCAGACTGTCAATTACCATCACTGAAGCTCTCATTTGACGTTACCTACTGTTGAGATAAAGTGGCACGGCTTGGTTTTCATACAAATGCAGGAACTCGCGGTATCTATTTCGATATAAGTCTGTGCACCCAACGTAAACGATGGACGTTTTATTTGGCTGTCGGCTGTTAAACTGGAATAGATACCTTTAATCTGTAGTTTACTCATCACTTCGAACCATTACTACAGGGAAACTACTTGGTTAACATAACAAGGTAATTTTCCATCGAATTTTGTACTCGTTGTTCTCTTTGAACGTGAAATTATAGCGAAACTTAATTATGAAATATACGGATATTTTATGTTTGTAAATTGAGTTTAGCTCGACGTGTTTCGAGTTAGTCCTTCATCTAGGAGCCGTGGCGGCTGCTACCAAACTCTGTGTGAGTACAGACCAGTGACGTTCAGTGTGCGTTTGGCTGTCACGTTTAGAACACCTCTATTTCTTCCGTGGATGTCGTAAGAAGTGACTAAAGAAAATGGAGTAAGGTGTGTTTTAGGCGCCAGACTAGAGGCCTGTCACTGTAATCTATATTAGTATTATAAAACAGAAGAGTTTGTTTGATTGTATGTTTGAACGCACTAATCTCAGGAATCTGGTTCGAATTGAAAATTTATTTTTGTGTTGGATAGACCATTTATTGAGGAAGGCTTTATTTAGGCTATATAACATCACGCTGCAACCGTATAAAAAAACCGTATAAAGTACGTTATTCCACGCGGACGGAGTCACGGGCACAGCTAGTAAGCTTAGGTATATTTACCAACAGTGATTACGGTACGCCAAATACGGGACACTCTGCCTTCTATTTTGCAATACAGTATAAACGTGATGAACTTATGAAGCCATTTGCACTCAGTTATTTCCAAATGCAGCCGTCTGTGACTGCTCACAATTCCAGAAAGTTGACGATTTTCGGTTCCCAACGCTTCCACAAAATAGCTGGCTCCATTTTCATTATGTTCCCCGCTGGCTTTAAACTTTAACCACGAAACTCTGCACGCTATACAAAACGAACGAGGATTAAAAAGTTTCCGAACTCTTTCGAGTCTACAACACTTTTTAAATCAAAACCTTAACTGTCAAACACTTGGCCAGCGACAGATTCAAACTTATTCCTTTTGGCGACTTATCAAAATCTTCCGTCAAACCGTACAACCGAAAAACCAAATAAAATAAGCAACTAAAACCCAGAAAGATCGACCATTGGTGAGTAAGCTGACGCTTGTTGTAGCACAGTGGGGATTTTGACCTGAACCAATCGTCTAGGGTTATGTTAGGTAGGAGACCAGTTTCAGGACCTCCTGGTGACATGTAGTGTCTACCATGGCCGTGAAGCCTACCTTGCTGGGGAACCTCGCTGCATCACTGCGCTACAGATTGCTGCAACCTGGGAAGACCACGGATGTATTGAAACAGAATCCAGCTGCTTGACTCCGTGGTTGGATTGATTCGGTGAGTTCTTGTTTTTGACAACAGCAGACACATTTGGCTGACTTGTTTTTTTTGTCATTTTGGCGGTTAGGTTTCTTATAAATTTTTATTTACTTTCTCATTACTTTCTCAGAGGTTTATTAACTTGTTGGTTTTCAATTGAGCTGAATATTTGTAATCTGGTAGTAGACAGATGGCCGAGCTGAAGCCGTCTGCGATGGAGGAAACTCTTCAACGGCTGGTCCGATTGACTTTGAATTTGGTGCATATAATTTAGGATGGATGATAATGCAGTACAGTCGGCAAAAAAACTTGTATCGAATTTGAAATTGTTGGCTAGGTTTTTACAATTGTTGTGTTCAACTTTGAGATTTTGCATGAATACTTACTTTATGTACCTATGTCAATTTGTCAAAACATCTTCCCAATTGCCTTGTCCAAATATTATAGGGAGAGTTACAGATTGTATTTTTTGAACTTGGAAATTATTTTACGTATGTTTGATAATGGATCAAATCAGTGTACACTTCTTGCGTCCAAATGCCATAATCGAAAAAAAATCAAACGGTTAACAGAAACTAGTGGGATGACCAAAAATCTGTCTCGATTTCTTCCTTTAGCGTATTCGCTCCAGGAATTGGAAGCTTTGATTGACATGCCCTTTGTATTGTTCCAGCTCCTTACGATGGCTAACCTCAACCACAACTTATACGTGTTCCTACTGGCCCTGCTCTCAGTGGCCATCATTTGCTGCTGCGGTGGTGGCGGTAAGAAGCTGGCATGCACAGGCAGAGCGCCGTGCCGCCGCGGCCCCTACCGCAACTAAAACCAACTTTAACCTTACAGATTTAACTTTAACCTCTAACATGATCCGTTTTAAACATCGCTAGTTTCAACCAGGAATTGACCATACAATTCACCAAGTAAAATCTTTGATTAAGTCCCAAAATGAGTCAATAAAAATCTGTAAAATTATCACCTCTTTGATTTATGGTATGTAGTTGGTCCCAGCGCGGAAAGTATTGGTTTGGGTCAAATTCCACCGTTTTGTTGGTAGTTTTGGCTGTTGTTGTTGGTAGTTAGCGTAGCTCGTAAGTTGGTGGAAGGACTCAAACCATTATTTTTCGTTGCAGGAGACGGCGGAAACATGGCTGTTTTTAAGTAATTTGCCAAACAGACGTCGAGAATACACTACGGACAGTTCGACTTGTAAGTATAGTTGTTTGTTTCTTTAATTGTGACAACACAATTGCAGATTCAGGCGTCAATGGGCTGTAGGGAAATATTAGGATTGTACAAAAATTACCACTTCTATACGAATACCTGCTATAAATTTGTCATTAGAATGGCAATATGTATATCCAAATCCAAACGTTGATACTTCCATTGAAGTGGGTATATAATAATGAGGACTATCAAAATACATCGCCGTTTTTCATAGGTAACTAGTCCACGGTTTCAATGTTTGTTGCGTGTAATGTATCTGCATTTGGACATTACATTATGCTTTGTAAAATTTACAAGAAATCATTCAAGTGGACATATTTATAACAGCTTTATCTCCTTACGGTCCATAGTCGCATGAACTGATTTAGCTGGCCGTGCTATTTCTAAGTGCAATTGAGAATTTCATTTCGAAACACGTACACTTAAGCAAAACTCGACTGCTCCAACAAAATCGCTCGTTCCCTAAATATCAGAATTGCAAAATACTAAATTGCCGACATACTTACCTGTGCTTATCAAAATATCAGATTCCCGGAATACAAGATTTTCTTTATGCTATGTTCGTTTTTATAAAAGTTTGGTAAAGTATGATGTTCTCAATACACCATGTTCCATTTAAAACCGAATTCGTCTAATACCAGATAATGAAAACACCAGGATCGCAAAGGCTGTTTCGATATAAAAACGAACATAGTATAAAGAAAATCTGGTATTCCGGGAATCTGATATTTTGATAAGCATTCTAGTATGTCGGCAATCTAGTATTTTGCAATTGTGATATTTAGGGAACGAGCGAACAAAATCATTTGAGCTCTGATATTATAGGAAGATAGTGGCTAGACTCGTATGTATCGACAATATTTTATGGCAGGACTGTCTAATTCTAAATCATGGGCCGTGGGCCTCATGCTCCCCCGGCTTGAAATACCTACCTTAAAACCGTACTACCTACACTGCAAGCTACGCATCCAACGCGGTCCTCACGTAGCTCTAAGTACGCGCTTTGCCAATCACATCGGATCCGAACAACTATCTCCGACTATCATGGGGGAGCATCAACGCTCGCCAACGCAGCTCGAGCTTACAACTGGCCCTTGCAATCGCCCACTGCACTACGATACCACATACCACACCGACCTCCGGTCAAAAAGGGATGCTGATGTAGCGCCCCAGCGCCCCATTCGTCGAATAGCCGAACTAAACGATCCTACACCGCGCTAACGAAAAATTGCATCTACACCCAGTAGCAAAATTATCCGCCCTGCTTTTTTTAATAATGTTGAATGTAATATTTACTCGACGCCTTTATAATAGAATAGATGTAAAAAAAACGGAGGGAAGATAATTTTGCCGACAAAGGTCGTAACAGGTATTCATACTTGAAGCAAAGTTGAATATTACTATTTCAATAGTGCGTTTGCGTTCCGGAGCCAAGTTAATGTCCAGTCGATATTCAACTTTGTTTCAGAGTATGAAGGTGGATTGGGGCTGGATCGTGCTGCTGCTGGCCTGCCTGCTGGTCAGCCTGTTGGAAGGCGCCGAGGGGTGCCGCAAGAAGGTCGTTCACTGCGGGAAAAAGCCGAAGCCACCTTGCAAATAAGCTTGCTCTAAGTAAACTCACTTGTTAGATTATATCCTTCAAAATACTGAAAATCACAAGAAATACTGTTGATTTTTTTTTCTCTCTCGTGGCCGTAATACAGTAGTGGCAAAGTCATATCATATTAAGTTACATCGGCACTCTCCGGCCACGCCGACGAGCAGACAAATACCGAAGAAATTGAATGTGTGACCAATTCAATAAAAACCTTATAACTTTATGCTTAAGGTATATGCAATAACAATTAAATCTTTCTATCTCATTCACCTCACCAGGCAAATTGGCGGGTGCATTATGATAGGCTAAAAACGTATTCAAATAATATGCTGCGCAAGTAGATTGATGTGACTTGTATTTCTGGTACTACTTATCGTAGACATATCTACGTTAGTATTGTTAATTTAGAAAATCGGTAACTTCCAGCTGTAATGTCATGGAAACAGCCGTTGTCCAGGAGTTGATCGTGCTGGTGGTGACGCTGGTACTGTCCTACCTCGAGTCCTGCCTCGCCTGCTAGCTGGAACGCATCACCTTGGAAGTAAGTCTTCATCGCTGTTAAGGTGTTAACTGACCAATCAATTGATCGTCAATCAACGTCATCGGTCTCCCGTGTCCCCACGTTGCCCCAGATACGCTGACTACCCCTCTATTTGCAGTTTACGTACATATTGCATTGGTCGACAAAGGAACTCTTCAAATGAAATGCTTATATTTAACATTATAACAATAATAATAATAATCGATATCACCATCCCCCATGACGAGAACCTCGTGAAGGCCGAGAAGGACAAACTCAGCAAGTACCTTGACTTGGCTCACGAGGTGACCGACATGTGGGATGTGGATTCTACGATCATTGTACCGATAGTCGTCACAGCAAACGGTCTCATAGCGAAGAGTCTCGACCACCATCTTAGGAGACTCTCGCTAGACGGTTGGCTCAAGGGTTTGATGCAAAAGGCGGTACTCCTTGACACGGCGCGCATCGTCAGGAGGTTCCTCAGTCTGCAGCCCTAACCGCCGGTAGCTTGGGCCTTGCCCCGCTGCCGACGCCCATCTAGGTTGGGTTTTTATAATGATTGTATATTTTGTAATTTATTTTATTTTATTACTTTTATACCAATATTGTAAAAACCTAACGTAAGAAAAAATAAATATACTGTGAATAATAATTGTATTATTAACATTGGCAAAAGAGTACGCCAGAATAGAAGGGAATAGCCCTCTGTTGTCTCTGCATACCACGCAGGGAATAGAGCGTGATGTTTAACACATTCACGATCAAGCCTAAAATCAAGTAATCTGTGCGGAACCGAGTTGTCTATAGCATTGACTCGGCCCCGGTAGGGTTCTCGGCGTCTCGCGAACGTTATGAAGAACCCGGGAGCCGAGTCCTTGGTTCTGAATGTGTTAAGTGTGTCTGCAGATAACCTCACGTGGGCAGCCGGGCAGGATGCCGTTCATCAACGAGTTCGTGCTGCTGTTCCTCCACATCGCGGTGTCGCTGATCGAGCTGACCTCCGCCTGCAAGTCTCCGGCGAGCCGCCGCCGCCCGCCCCAGGACCGGAAGGTCAAGGTCTACATGAACAAGGTTAGCTGACAGCCAACTAAGTAAAATAGATACGAGTAGTGTATGCATCAGCCATAAGACGTCCACTGCTGAACATAGGCCTCCCTTTTAGACTTCCATAAGTACCTGTTGGAAGCGACCTGCATTCAGCGTTTTCCGGCGACCTTTATCAGGCCGTCTATTCATCTTGTGGGTCGACTTCCTACGCTGCGCTTGCTGGTCCGTGGTCTCCACTCGAGCACTTTTCAATCCCATCGACCATCTGGTCTTCGTGCAAGGTGACCTGCCCACTGTCACTGCAGATTGCTAATCCGGTGGGTTACATCGGTGATTTCTGATTCAATCGCGTGATTGACATGGAAAAGGCGATGCGCGACCATACCCCCAGCACTATAAATCTTAGATACCATATGATAGTAGCCGACCTACTATACCTCTACTAACCATCGTTTGTAGTGATTTTTAGGGTTCCGTACCCAAAGGGTAAAAACGGGACCCTATTACTGAGACTTCGCTGTCTGTCTGTCCGTCTGTCACCAGGCTGTATCTCACGAACCGTAACAGCTAGAGAGTTGATGATGTATTTCTGTTGCCGGTATAACAACAAATACTAAAATTAAAATAATAATAATAATTAAGGGGGGCTCCCATAGAAAAAAACGTGGTTTTTTTGCTGTTTTGGGTCTATTTAAATAACTGTGACAGCTAAATACTTGAAATGCTCACAGAATATTTAATTAAATATTTACTTTAAAAAGAAATATTAAAATAAAATTAGTATTTAAGGGGGGCTCCCATACAAAAATTCTGATTCTTTGCAGTTTTTGGTACGGAACCCTTCGTGCGCGAGTTCGACTCGCACTTGGCCGGTTTATTTTATAACTGCAAGCTTGTTTTCGCAGGCTCAGGATGACTTCGGCCACAGTTCCATTTCGTCACCTTCTTAAGTCGTCCACAGTGCCATGTCGTCAGCCTACAATTCCTAAATCGTCACCTTCCTAACTCGTCCACTTTCTGATATCGTCAATACCCCATTTTGTTTACATTCCCATTTTGACCACAGTGCCAACTCGTCCACTTTCTGATATCGTCAATATCTATTTTTGTATACATTCCTATTTCAACCATAGTGCTAACTCGTCCACTTTCTGATATCGACCTCAGTGCTACTTGGTCAGCATCACCAGTGCCAACTCGTCCGCATTGAACACGAATGTTTGTACTCGAGTGTGGGTGTTCAATATGTTTGCTATATACATAGTTGACGAGTTAGCACTGTGGTCTAAATAGGAATGTTGACCAGTTGGCACTATGGTCTTAATAGTAATTGTTGACGAGTTGGCACTGTGGTCTAAATAGTAATGTTGACGAGTTGACACTGTTATCTAATTAGGAATGTTGACGAATTGGCACCGTAGTCTAATTACGAATATAAACGAGTTGGCATAGTGGCCCACGTAAGGAAGCGGACGAGATAGGGAAGTGACGACATAAAATATCGAATATCCTCTTTTTTCAGCCCATCCAAAGAACAACTATCAAACCCTGATGCTTATCAAGCTGCCCCATCAAGAGTCCCAGTTGGTACACCAGGCCATTGCATTAAGGAATTACCTACTCCAAACAGGTTAGTTAGATCACAATTTGTTGTATTAGCTAGGTACTTAGTCTTTGCACAAACTAGGAGATGCTTTACATTTTAGTACTTACTTAGCTACAGGTGGCACGTTTTCTTAACAAACAATTACAATAAATAACAGACACACAAAACGTGAAATAGACAAAATCATGACTATTTCAAGCTTCGAAGCTACTTCTAGCTTGTTTTTAGGTAAGCTGATGATGAAAGAGGAAATACCTCAGTGTCTTAAAACGAAGGTATTTGGCCAATGTGTGTTGCCAGTGATGACAGAGACGTGGACGCTGACTATGGGCCTCATCAGAAAGCTCGAAATCACGGAAAGGGCGATGGAGAGAGCGATGCTCGGAGTTTCTCTGCGAGATCGAATCAGGAATGAGGAGATCTGCAGAAGAACCAAAGTCACCGATATCGCTCGAAGAATCACCAAACTTAAGCGACAGTGGGCAGGGCACATAGCTCGTAGAACTGCCGGCCGATGACTTGGTGCAAGTCGCGAGAAGCCGCTGGATGTGGGCAGCGCAGGGCCGGTCATTGTGGAGATCCTTGGGGGAGGCCTATGTCCAGCAGTGGACGTCTGTCGGCTGATAATGATGATGATGATGATGATGAAAGAGGTATCACTGTGATAAAGACTCCAGTAGAGATTGAGATCTTTGTCCAAGCAAATGTTAAGTATTTTTGGAACCAAAGTCCGCAGAGAAAACTTGGAAGTTATATTTATGCAACTGAAAGGCGGAACTTTTGTGCATTGTACCTAACTCTGACAGTTGATGACGATTGTAGTAGAAGTTCTACTAATCGACGATGGGTGGCACTAGGGGTCGATACTGGTATAATATTGACACATTTCTAGCATGTCACCTAGAGCATACCCAAACCTATTCCAAGTCACCTCTTACGGCACCCACGGAAGAAATAGAGTTGAACAACACAACTAAGTTAAAATGTAACTTGTTATTGTTCACAGACAATGAGCTTCGCTAACAGACTGATACTGTTCTTGCTGACGACGCTGCTGCTGCCGTTAGCATGCGGCTGCCGGCGCGAGCGCGACCCCAGTAGGGCAGAGCGCCAGCTGCGCGTCGTACTCAACCAGGTACCCGCCATTACAGGTGTACGGTGGGCCAAGAAAGTGGTCTACCACTTTGACAAAAGTTTCTGTGAGATCAAAATTGTCACAAGGTTGACATTGTCACTGTCATAATATTATGGCGAGGGAAAATCGACCTTGTTGTTACATGAGGTTCAAATGAATATCGATCTTGAGGGGGTAGACCAATTTCTTGGTCGACTGTACCACAAACAAAGCGTGTCACAGACTAAGCCGATACGATAATATTTTATGTGCGTGTGGGAAAGACTCCAATAGAGAGATCTCTCTCCAGGCAGATGTTATGCCCGGGGACCGAAGCCCACAGAGAGGAAGTTCGAAGTTGTATTCATGCAACCGTTCGTCGAAACTTCGTTAGCGCGATGTAGGATCGTTTAGCTCTGCTATTCGACGAATATGGCGCTGGTGCTTTCCGTATGTCGATGCCAGCAGACACTTGACGGTCACACACGTCACCAACAGTCAAAATGTTTTAATTCAACTACAACTTCCAACTTTTACTATGGAACTCCGTCCGTCCCCAGACTTAACATCTTATTTTATCTTCCTTGACTGTACAGTCGAATTCATTAATACCTATATGAGCAAAACTGAAGGTTCAAAAATGTCTGGTAGACCTTTGTGACTTATGACATTGACAATAAGGTGCAAAAGTTTACATATTTGGCATTTGTCTGCTCATATATTTATGAACTCGACTGTACCACTATTTCCGTAGTAAAGGGATGAGCGAACTTACCCTCGCTAATCAAAACTTAGCCAACTTAGATACCGGAGATTGTAACTGTTTATTCTTGATTTCAGAGTCGACATGGCTGCATTACAAGAAAAACAATATTATAAAGATTATTAACGTGTTATAAATAGGCTTAGGACTTTTGGATGCTCGCCGTGGTTCTAGAATTAGTCGCCATTTATGTTAAAATTCTAATAAGATTTTTTTCTAAGTCTAAAAAATAGTCTAGTAAAATATGTATTAGCTTAAACATAATAATTTACTTTAACCTTTTGACCGCCAAGGCGCGAAGTGAAACGCTGTGCTCCTAACGCCAAAGCAGTCCGTCGGCTCTTAGATAATGCTTGTTTTTTTTTCGAATGCTGCTGTATTATTTTATTTAAATTAGGTATAAAATAACTTACACTACCTATAAATAAAGTAAACCTAGAAAAAATGTTCAAGCGTTTTATATGTCAGTTCTTTCGCAATAACTTCGACGCGCCAAATAACGTCGTGGCGTTACGGGCACTGACTTGCGATGACGTGATATGGCGTCTTTGGCGGTCAAAAGGTTAATTAATTAAAACTAAAAAATCTTCTCGCAGCTAATAGGTATGTTTTATTCGGCATTATTGAAATTCCGATGAGGTACCGTAACTTGTGTAGAGTTATGATAAAATTAATTAGTTAGTGATATATCCGCATAAATCATGACACTTATTTTTTACACTTTGATTTGACGTTGTCAAAAAAATATTTAAGATAATGGCGACTCCATGGAAAGAAAGAAAGAAAGAAAGAAAGAAAGAAAGAAAGAAATAGTAGATATTCAGAGTCGACTCCATGGATTCTAGAACCACGGCGAGCATTCAAAATTCCTAAGCCTAGTTATAAACAACAGTAAATTTTTATAGAAAAAGTGTAAATAATTTGTTTTTCGTTGACAGTTTCAGTTAGTAGATAATTTATATACGCTCTAATGTATCAAGCCATAGAGTTAATTTTAGAGCAAACAAAAAAAAATGTAACGAAACTTTCACGAAAATAAACAAGAATATCATATAAAATTTGTTTATTTCATACCTATTTAAAAATTACTTACATTAGTATAATTGAATACAATTTAAATAATACAGCGATAATGTTATGCCAGCTCTACACTGTACAGTCAGCGCCAAAACTTGTCACTTTTGAACCTTTTAGCTAAAACTACACATGGGCGTTTTCAAAAATACTAAGAATTATGAGTCCATAATTGATGGTAGAATTATTCTAATGGTAAAAAAGGAATAGACTGAACAGACTGGGCAACTTGAACCCTATGCGAATGGCTAAGCTAAGCGTACGAGTCGAATTGTACGTGACATAGACTACCTGTCTTTTTGCCTCTTCTACTTAAACAATGACGGCTATAGTTAGCTTAAAGCCGTAAAGAACGGTATTTGTTGAAAGATAAGGACAATATTAAAAAAGAGATAGAGAGGGAGAGAGAAAACGGTGCAGTTATTTTTTATATTTTTATCGACAGTAGATTTATTTCTTTATCGTTAAGAATAGAAAAAAACTTCACGTAACAAAAAATACACGGATTTTTTTAAATGTCAACTGACATTTCGAACGTGTGTGGCCAAGAGCGACAAGGTACTAAAGTGGCAGCATTTTTTGACGGCGACTACTATGGCTACGTTACAACTAGCTTTATAGTACAAGTGGAAGAATGCCATGACTACGTGTCCAACTGCTATCATTGACTACTAACTTTATGACCATGTGCGAACTTGCTCTGAGTTAGACCTAACCCGTGTTAAAGTCAAACCATACAAACATGTCAAGTGATTTCTGACGACTGTTCGAAATATAAATCCTTTACCACAGTTCTACTGTAGAAGGAGATTAGGATTATATCTGGCCAACTTTACTTTCTAGCGTAGAACACTGCACACAGATCATAAAGTTTGTTTTCGTCTATTCCTAGTAACGCACAGCTCAAACTATCCTTGACGCATACGTGTCGTCATCGGCGTTCAAAACGGGGCTTTGAGACCCTGGGAACACCGATGTGTACGAAAGTTGCCACCTACATTTCTTGTCTAACATGAACTTTTAAAAGTAGAGTATTTCTATTAGTTCATGCAACGTGGACCCAAGGCATAATAGGCACAACTCTCGACGACTTTAAGCGTCACGGTCATTACCATCTCAACGCACACGTGTCGTGCGATGTTAACCAAAACAAAAACAATAACTAACAATGCCAATATTTTATTTACACTCCCGTACAGTATTCATAAATGATTACATTTCCTAATTTCAATTAAACAAAACAGACATGGAATATATTACAAAATCCTAGCTAACTTTATTTCAACATCGGAGATAACGAATGTACCAAAAATACATTTTTAGACGAACTACATTTCACTCTCCGCTATACTAAGGACTTGGGTCTAACCAGTTGACGACTTAACTGCGATTGAGGAATTAAGACGACCAAGTAATAGAAACGACAAAATGTACCATGACGCATACGTGTCGTCGTAGTACAAATAAGTAGAAACCAAAATATATTTTTTAAACAAGTCATAATGTAATTTTTATGTTGATTCTAGCTTCACATTCTCAAGAATGTTTTATTTGAACCAGGTCATAAATACATGTATTGTAGTAAGTAGTGTATTTCTCTAAAACTAAATCAATATCCTTCTTCATTCATATGTCACAATTACAAGAGCTACATTTTTCTATTATATACCCTACTCCCGGTGGAGTGGAATTTATTTTACTTCACTCATAAAATCTACGGAAAACAATGGTTTAATGAGTCTTGGAGCTATTTAATAAAACTGCACAAAATAAGTTTATACAGAATGTTCATGTCAATGATACAAATGTTAGCCTAAAAGTGCGTTTATGCGGGCAGTATTATTTTTATAATGACGACAAGGTGTCGTCACGACCATATACCAAGAAAATTACCGCTTATTACAACGAAATTACTTGATGTGGCCTTATTTTGGTAATTCAATGAAATAATTAAGATAATTTAAAAACAATACTGACATTTTTCTCCATTTTTCTCTAGCTTACTCCACTAAATTACTTCAGTTTTTTTTTTATAGACGACAGATCATTATTGATAAGTAACTACTACCCACATAAATTCCGCACTTTTACACACTTGTCAAACAAGTGAGGCATAAATTAAATTAATCGATGGACTATTACTCAACATCTTCCCGTGAGTTTGCACAATGCATCCAAAATTCCACACAGCAATGCGTAAACATCACTTCCACACATTTCGGCACAAATTCTCAGGCCGTCTAACACGGAGCAAGCAGAGTCGCGCGCGTAATAGACTATATATCTTCTTGTTAGACAGGGACAGATGTAGCCCATCTCGCTCTCGACTCAACTCGCGCCAACTGCCACGAACCTCGAAGTTCCTTACACATTTTAACCGACTGTATTTTAAAAATCGAACTCCAAAATGTTCCACATATCCTGCGACGGTGTTAGGGGCCTCTAGGCAGGCCCTCTAGTAGTACAAATGCTATAGCAATGTGCGTATCTCCTTGTGAATGTGGCAGAGAAAGTCAACGTAGGATGAGGAACCGTCCACGCCTCGGTCTTCGACGAGGAAGTGGCGGAGGACGGTTTCCAATTTGTCGTGTTGGCGCATCAGGGTGAGCTGAAACAACAGGGGCAACTTTTATTTACGTACATTTCATATTCTATACAGAAATGATACAATCGTGATACAAATTATTACAATGTGACACAGTGTCGCTAATTGACCGTTCTTTCTAAAGTCATAAAAATAAACAAATGAAAACTACTATTTTGAAGATTTGTATCACGATTTTATACCCTGTATAGTGTTTAGCGTTGTGCCGTATGAGGCAGAAGGCATGGAATATCGCGTAGTGTGCCATATGTGACACACGTTGGTGTTTTTAGTGTGTCATATATGGTACACGATGAGAAAGCCTCACACTGTCATGGGTATCTCACATCTTTGTTAATCGCACAAAAAAACTTTATACGTTAACAAGGGTGAGGATGAATTTTATGGCCAAACCATTAGTTTGTAAAAACACGTTGTTATTCAACTCCACTGTCACGCTAGAAGTCAAAATAACGCAAAAACACTTCAACAAACAATGCGGTCCAGTGAAACCTGTGTCGACAAAAAAAAAAAAACAAAAAAAAAAACTGAAGCAAAGCATCGTTAACGCAACACTATTTACAATCTAAGGCTCTATAGGATTCGACATGTTTTCCATTAAAGGTAATGAATAAATAAAAATAGCATTCTAAAATCTTTTAATTTCCATTCTATCTCATCAAATACTGCGCAAATAAATGTGTTGTATGATCAAACTACAAACAAAACTTTAGTAAAGTAAAACTATTTATATTTTAAAAAGTTCAAACGATAACGCTTACGTATTATTATAATATTGGTAGAGCTTACTTGAATACATTTCAACTGAGTATTTATCCGTATGTCTAATAGACCACCACCAGTAAGGCATTTTCAGTAAAAAGTATACCGTCTTTTTTAAACCGTAACAATTTTTGTATTATCACTCAGAATCACGACTACTGTCAATTAAAGTTTTGTGACGCAGTTAACCATAGTTAAGGCAACCATCACAAGACGGATACATTTTTTTCTGAAAACCCTTAGAAACCAGAAACAAACCAAACTCTTTGATTATTTAAACCTGCGCTGGACTTCCAAACATTTAATAAAGCAGTCGGTTTCCGTAAAAAGCTGCCTGTCCTGCATTTCCCCAAATATCAAGACACATTGCAGTAGGGCTGACGACTGACAAACTATTTAGTCCGTCAGATAAACTACCAAAATATTAAAAACATGTTTTTTTTTGTTTTATTCGACAAACAAAAATTACGATAAAGCGCTTATAAGTTTTACGTGACGTCACTACGTGATACAATTTTTTCTAAAGCGTGACATCACAAGGCCCCACTCCGGAAGTTTGATGAATAAACATTTGTCGATGTTTTAGTGAAATTCGCACAGTGGGACATACGTGCTCAAGTGCGAGCGCGAGGGCAATATTAATGCACGCGTGCGACAGAGATAGCAGCGGGTTAACGCTCGAATTTCGCTGCTCCCCGGCCGGCCTTTAGTTATTTGATAAACCAAAACCACGTGTCTCATTTTCCGTAATCTAACTAACGGACTAATTAGTTCAAAGACTTATACCGAAATAGATACCGCGAGTTGCATTAAAACCAAGCGTGTCACTTTCTTTCTACCTTCTGTAACGTCACATGAGCGCTTTAGTGATGGGAATTGACAGTCCGAGTGAAACCGATTCTACGGTGACGCCGCCTTATTCAAGTTGTCCTGTCTCTAGGCAGTTAAACCTACAAGTTGTCCTGTCTCTAGGCAGTTAAACCTAATCTAAGTGGTACAAAACTAGATGAAATCGCGTCAAAGGAAGAGCATTGCTCTCCCTTTTGGCTCCCTCTTGGCAGGCGAAGTACATACATTTGAGACATCTATTTCGATATAAGTCTGTGAATTAGTTACATATTATCAACCCAGTCGCCACCCCTATCGAATATTTGTGCCGTATCGCTGACCTATACTAGAGGAGCGCCTGCACGCGCTTGTGCATGTCCATAAGCAGCTGTAGGTACCCGGCGGTCCCGTCCAGGCCGTTGTCCTCTGGCAGCGCGCGGCGGAAGAGCGCCTCGCGCTTGTCGTACTGGTGCACCACGTCTACCTACCGATACAGCGCTTAATAGTTTCGCGTGACGTCACTACGTGGTCCAATTTTATTTTTACTAAGGCATAACGCCACAAGCCACTCCGGTAGTTTGACGATCTATAGATCTATACGGCGGTCGCGGAGCACAGCGAAATTTACACAATGCGACGCACTTGTTCAAGTGCACGAGTGCGACAGAGATAGATAGCAGCGGGTCAAGGCTCGAATTTCACTGTGCTCCCCGACCGGTCTTTAGTTCCTTGATAAACCAAAAGCCATGCCTCATTTCTCATAATCTAACGGACCAATCAGTTTATTTTCAACCCAGTCGCCTCCCCTATCGAGTATTTTGCCTCGCTGACCTATACTAGAGGAGCGCCTGCACGCGCTTGTGCATGTCCATAAGCAGCTGTAGGTACCCGGCGGTCCCGTCCAGGCCGTTGTCCTCTGGCAGCGCGCGGCGGAACAGCGCCTCGCGCTTGTCGTACTGGTGCACCACGTCTACCTACCGGCCGGGAGGCTGTCAGGGACTTTCACGGGACTCGCAAAATGTTTAAGCTCTAAACGCCCAAAGCTCCGGGCGTAAAAGTATTGCTATCTCTTTCTAGCGTTGCCTGCTTGCCAACTTAAGACGAAGTCTACTACGAAATGGACCTCCCTTGGTAGCTTGGCCGCGTTTGTCGAGATTTTGTTGAAGTATGGAATTCATACCTTACTTGTAATCCTTTTGAATTACATTTTTAACCGACTTCAAAAAGGAGGAGGTTCTCAATTCGACCTAATTTTTTTTTTTTTTTTTTTTTTTTTTTTTTTTTTT
>BHDV01054217.1:31623-55106 GCA_005406045.1 Adoxophyes honmai | reverse complement strand
GCGTTCAAACAAACAAACAAACTCTTCAGCTTTATTATATTAGTATAGATTTGAAGTCGGTTTTTTTTTGTTTAAAATTATAATTGTACACTGAACTCCTCAGACACAATGCGATGATACGATAGTTACATCTATTTGCTATGAATAAAAATAAAACTTTATATGCACAAGGAAGTAAGATAAAGTACCTATTGGCCCTATTGCATGCGACAGAAGAAGTGAACAAACTACATCATGCTTCGTGCTATAACTACATACAAACCAAGGCTTAGATGGTTGGTGCAGTGATGCTATAAAAAGTCGCTTAGGTGGTTTAATTTGCATAGTTATTTATGTGACTGTTGTTTAAAAAGTTTGTAAAGGCGAGTGTCATAAAGAATCAAGCATATTTTAATGCCTAATTTAATTATATTCAATCGCATACATAACCTTATCTACATTCATATAGTACATTAGGAAAATATTCAATTACAATGGCGGCAAGTGCAAATGCCACAAACAATTGCGCATCGGCGTCGCAGTCACACACGATGCGCAATTGTTTATGGAATTTAATACCGCCATTTTTTTTTAGAATCATACGAATGTAGATAAAGAAACGTATGCACAATTAAACATTAAATTTGCCAGCACACCAATGACGGTAACGGTACAGAATCTAGTGACGCGTCGTATCCGCACCGTTTTTAACGCAATCACTCCATACCGCTGCTTAAAAAACTGTCTAAGCATGGTGTGCTCGCAACTTAATACTTACACTCGTGTTCTTTTAATGAATGCCATGCGGCTCATTTCACAAACCACACCCATTCAGTAACGCTATCATTACGCAGCAGCCACATAAATACCATTTTGAACTATATACGTCCCATTTAGCCCAGCACTTACCCGCATAGCCTTCCTCCTCGCCCGTACGGCGTCGTCCAGCACTTGTCTGACGGCAGCGTTCAGAGGGTTGTCTAGCGTCGGCAGCGTGCATACGCGCGTATCGATCTGTTGAGGGGATGCTGAACCGAAGACGTCGCGAACGAACTCGGGGGAAGCCTGCGACCCCACCCAGATGAGCATGTGGACACCATTCTCTGTAGAAATAAGAATCAAATTTCAAAAGAAGAATTGCATTTCCCTCCGGCGGAAAAGGTCCTATCTGGACCACCAAAAATGATCGCTCATTTATGCGTAGAAAGTGCTGCTCCGCACGGCGGGGCTCCTATATCTCATCCTCACCTAACAAGTACACGCCCTGTTAGCTAACATGCTCTAGTTGCCTCGCGGTTGCAAGTAGACTATAACCTGTCTCTTTCTGACGTCTCTAGTTAGACAGTGGTAGGTCCATCTCGGCAGCTCGCTTACTTAAGTGTAAGTATGTGATATGCTCCGCTTGGCGGGACTCCTATATCCCATCCTCTATCCATACATGAAGATCATTGCTCTCCCTTTTAGCTCCTTTTTGGCACGCGAAGTACATACACTTGAGTCATCTATTTCGATATACAGTGGTGGACAGATAATTAGAAACACTCCATACAATCACGTAAACAACCAACATGAACTAGGGGTAGTAGTAAAAGAAACATAAATAAGGCATAATTAATCATGCAGTAATGTAGCCACAACATTAAAATATGTATACAACGAAAAAAAAAGACAACAGAATGTTATCATTTTGCTGTAAAGTTAGTTTATACATTGGTAACTTGAATTTCCGTTACTGGCCGTTTGGACACATAATTAGAAACAGGGTCACTAACATACTTTTATCTTTTGCATAATTAAAAATAACCTTTTTATTACACTTGTGGTGGCAATTACACATCACCTATAGTTTGTTGAGTAGTAAATTGTGTTCAAAATGGGGAAAAATAAAAGTTAAAAGGTGTCAACTCGCTAAGTAAATGTAAGTCCGTGTTTGAACCAAAAGAGGACATAGAAAAGAGTCGTCGACCACTTTGAATGCTATCAGATCCATTCCAAAATACATGGAACTACTGAAAACTAAATTAGAAAGATACACGCAAGGTAAAAATCGCCCAGAGAAGATTTGCTCATTTGCTAAACAAGACCCGTTCATAGGCTCCAATGAAATTAGAAATGAGGTTTTCACGTCATATGACCCCGGAAACGTGAAGTGAATACTAGTAGTCAGTCGGTTAGTTGAAGTGAAACTGTATAGGAGGGTTTCCCAAAAGGTACCGGTCCCGCAGAACAGTAAAGAGAGATGAGATAATTATTTACGAAAAAATACAGCAAGTTGACAGTTCAGGAATAGACAAAAAGTTTTACTTTCAGATGAAACTAAAATCAAAGTGTTTCCACCACCATGCTTATTGCTTAACCATACTTTTGTGTATTTATTATTGAAACCATGGTTTGGTAGACGTTTAATGTAGCGTTTTCTGTCAGAATTGACCATATTATTTTTAGTTACACCTGAAAATAAAACTTTTTATCTGAATCTTCCTATATTGTCCACTTGCTGTATTTTTTCGTAATTAATTATCTCATCTCTATGATGTTCTGTAGGTACGGTACCTTTCGGGAAACCCCCTCAAACAGTTTCGCTTCATCTAACTGACTGGTTACTAGTCTACACTTCACGTTTTTGAAGTCATGTTATGTGTAAACCTCATTTATAATTTCATTTTAGCCTATAAACGGGTCTTGTTCAAGAGAAGATTCGCTTACCGTACGATAAGCGAATCTTCTCTGGGCGATGTTTTCTTTGGGCGTGCCTTTCTAATTTGGTTTTCAGTAGTTCTATGTCTTTTGCAATGGTTGATGGTATGAAATACCTTCTTATGGTGCATCCTAAGTAATTGACGATTCTTTTGGATGTCCCCTTCGGTCCAAACGCAGATTTACAATTACTTAGCGAGTTGACGCCTCATAACTTTTATTTTATTCCCATTTTGAACATAATTTACTGCTGTTGTAAGTGAAGTTGATGTTAATTGCCGCCACATTAGTAATGAAAAGGTTTTTTTTTTAATTATTCAAAAGAAAAAAGTATGTTTGTGACCCTGTTTCTAATTATGTGTCCAAACAGCCAGTATCGGAAATGCAAGTTATCAATAAATAAACTCATTTTACACTAAAGTTATAAAATTCTGATGCATTTTTTTTCATTGTACGTGTATTTTAATGTTGTGGCTACATCGCTGCATAATTAATTATGAATTATTTGCGTTTCTTTTGCTACTACCGCTAGTTCAATGTTAATATGTTCGTGATTGTATGGAGTGTTTCTA
The DNA here is from genome assembly GCA_005406045.1 of Adoxophyes honmai. NCBI lineage: Eukaryota > Metazoa > Arthropoda > Insecta > Lepidoptera > Tortricidae > Adoxophyes > Adoxophyes honmai. The sequence continues at coordinate 51,858 of BHDV01054217.1, read as the reverse complement.
ATTATCTGTCCACCACTGTAAGTCTGTGGCAGGATGGGTATCCTTACCTAGCAAGTACACGCCCTGGTCGCTCATCTTGTCCATGGACGCTCGCAGAGGCAGTGGAGGTCCATCGGTCAGCTGATGCAGCGGGAGGAGACGCGGGTACGTCAGCACCACGGAAGTGGACACATCACAGGCTAATGCGCGGTACATCGCGCAGGACTTGTCGTCGCAGGTTATGTCGGTGCCTGTGGGGTTAAAGCTGATTAGTATTCGACAGGATGCCTTTCCACCAGAGATGTGCTATGCAGCTATGCTGCGAAGATGTATTAAACTGCGCTACGAAATCCGTTTCCACCGGTGCTATGCTACCAATGAATATGATTGGTGGATATCAAACGCACCCGTAGCATCGTAGCGTAGCGCATCTCTGGTGGAATGGCAGCCTAAATGAGTGTCAAGTCCACATTGGGCATAGATACAATGCAGTCACGTCTATGTTCCCAAATGGTCATTCACAGTCATTTCTAGCATAGTTTTAGGTTTGAAAACAGATGAAACAGGTAGTATAATTGTGACAGGTTGCTATCATATCGTCTAAAGCATACCTAAACCTATTTATTTAGTCGCCTCTTACGACATTCATAGAAGAAATAGAGGGGTAACACGAGTGTCATTTATTACGTAACTGGCGTTAATGACAGTATGGTATAGTATGGTATCTTATAGTATGGTATGTTATGGTATAGTATAGTACATTACCGGCGCCCAAGGCATCCTGTCGCAGCATACAACTGGTATACAGCGGCAATAGCTTCATGCTCTCTGGTAACACTAGTTGTCCCGCGCTGGACGGCGAGGCGCAGTGCCTCCGGTAGGCCGCCAGAGATTTGGCACAGCGGGACGCTAGACCCTCTCGGATGGCGCGCGGCGCGTGTTCTCTCAGGGCCCATACCGCTAAAAGAGAAAAATTCTAATTACAAACTTTATACAAATAGAAATAGAAAATTTTCCCCCGTGTGGTGCCGGGTTAGAATAGCACCTCCCCCTTTCTTCCCGTGGGTGTCGTAAGAGTCGACTCTGGGAAAGGGTTAGTGTATTGTGGGCGATGGGCTATAGCAACCTGTCACTGCAATATCACGTTTGACCATCTGGTTACCCTGAAATTGCTAAACGTGGCACTGGATTTTCGAATTCACGTGCTCTGCCTACCCCTCTTGGGAATACAGGCGTGAGTGTATGTATGTATGTATGTATACAAATAGACTCGTAGCGCCACCTATCGTCGAGTAGCCAAACTAAACAATCCTATATCGCGTCAGCGAAGTTTCGAAGGTCGGTTGCATGAATACAACTTCCAACTTAGCCAAAATTCTAAACGATATTTATGCAAATAGGCTTTTAAGAGCACTTTTAAACGACATTACGACTCTACCAGCGTTTCAGAAAGATCATCATTGCCAAGAAGAATTGATAGAAAGTAAAAAAAAAATACAAATTGTGGAGACAAGATATTCAAGTAATGTACAGCAGATATTAAAGTCCAGTAAGTTTAGTACAGCAACAGGCATGAGGCGGCAGGCACGAGCGGAATATACTACCTGTCATTATCTCAAGTCTGTTGTTAGACAGTGACAAGTATCGTCTATCCCACGCGCATCTCTACTCGTGATTTACTGCGCTAAACCAACTGTTGAAAGCAGAGCGGTACCAAGACCCTACCTACATAAACCTACATACAGTCAAAGAATTTGATAACTGTGCCACTTTGTACCTTTTAAGACCTTTTTACAAGAAATGTCAAGGGCGGATCCACCGTTGTGGGCACGATGGGCATGCCCACAACCTTAATAGACTTGTGACGTCACACTTTTACGAATTTCAAATGGAAAAGAGAATATAAGAACAATTCAGCCATACTAGACTCGGTAGCTCATCTCATTGAAGCATGCGACCAAGATTTGTAGGTACCCAAACATAAAAAAAAATCTTACAAATACTGGCAACTCTTCCGTCTACTCATACCAGCGTTGCCAGACGTCCCGATTTTGGCGGGACGGCCCGATTTTTAAATCAAAATTAAATGTCTCGTGCGGGACAGGCTCAGTCCCGCTTTTCGAGGATAACTTGACCGTACGTGCAGCGTACTGAGGAAAAGCGGGCGGGTAGCACAGAGCACAGACAAGTGTAGACTAGTGTAGACTCAACTACCTAACTACATGGTAAATCTGATTTAAAATATCATATTTTTATTAAAATACTTTTTCTATGGCTATTTTTTCTATCTATTGTCACGTAAACGTAATTTGAATTCAAATAAAAAGATAAATATTTAAAAATTTCTGATTATATACGTTTTTTACTATGTCCCGCTTTCGACGAAAGAATCCCGCTTTTATCACTCAAAAAGTTTCAAAATCCCGACTTGGCAAAAAAAAAATCTGGCAACGCTGACTCATACTATCAACCATCTTCATACTATTAAATTAGTATTGTTCCTGAAAATAACGTCATAAATGTTAGTGGAATAGACCTACCAGGGAAACCATGTTAAGAAAAACGCGCCGCGAGTACACTACCTCATGCATTATTGTGATGTTGACCGTGATTTTTAGAAGCGCAATATCAGGGAAATAGTGGGTCTTAGAGGAAAGATCTTAAAGGCCATTTTATAGAAAATTTTAAGTTCTACAACTTTGGTTTGAGATACTTTTTGATAAAACTGACTGTTTTCGAGAAAAATCCAAAAAACCTAAAAATTTTACATTGGAGCCCGAATAACGCCCTTAGCTCACATGGGTATGGGGACATTTGACACTTTATTCTTTATGGTAAAACTAAGGTTTCTACGGAGATTTGGCTTTGTCGGAATTTTCTGTATTTGAATTGTCTAGATTGTCCGGGTTACTAGCATTTAATTGAATTTGATTTGAGTGTCATTATAAACGAATTGAAGGGGGTACCTGGAAAGTTTTCCGGGAGTTTCGAAAATTGGTGAATTTATAGATTTTGATATGCTCTTTCCGAATTTCAACTTTGCCACCTCGTATATTTGCCGCTAGCGCCGCCATATTGGAAAAATGGCGCGTAAAAGCAGTTTTTTGACAATATCTCCTGTCTGACTCATTTTACGATAAAACATTATATTAAAAAATAAACCTAGAGGCAATTGCTTACAATTTATGTCTTAGTGTTTATTTAATAAAGTCAACAGTTTTGGCGTACGAGCGCCACAAAGTACACTTCGCAAATTGTGTTGGTAAGCGCATAACTCAACAACGCCTGGACCAATTTGGCCAATTCTTTTTTTTTTAATGTTTTTGAAGTTCAGGGAAAATTTATACAGAAAGTATTAAAAATATCGAAAATATTGTTATCCTATACAAACTTTATCGACTCGAAAAAACAGTAAGCACCGTAGGATTTCAGACATCTTGCGCGTTTTTGGTAAAATGGTCTCTACTTTAGCTCAAAAAAGACGCAAGCGCCGCAAAATTTCATACGTCTCACGCTTTTTGCGAGCATAATAGAAGTACCTATTTCGTTCATTATACGAGCACTGTTGTCGGTAAAGCGATAGTTTCTTACATATTGTTAATGAATTAGCCCTTAGATATTTATAACTCCATAAGATACGGCTGTCAAAACCTCTATTGAATGACAAAAGACAAGCTGAGTTTTTCGTTGAGTAGTGTTGTAGTTTGTAGTTTGTAGCGCTCGTACGCCAAAACTATTGACTTTATGAAAAAGATACTTAGACATAAATTGTAGGCAATCTTTAGTTTTATTTTGTAATATACTGTTTTATCGCAAAATGAGTCAGACAGGAGATATTGTCAAAAAACTGCTTTTACGCACCATTTTTTCAATATAGCGGCGTTAGCGGCAAAGATACGAGGTGGCAAAGTAGAAATTCAGAAAGAGCACGTTAAAATCTATAATATTACCAATTTTCAAAACTCCCGGAAAACTTTCCAGCCAAAACTACCTAATGACCACACTATGTAAAAAAAATATAATCAAAATCGCGCCTGGTGGATCTCACTTGCTGATCTCACTTACATTACTCCTACAAAGTCAAGATACCGATTTACCCAGTCTAGTGTCCCTATGTTGGCTTACTTGGCTACTACAAAAAAATAAAAAAATATAACTTATTGATTGAAATAGGTTTGGATCGAAACTGACTATTGAATTCGAAAAAATCGGTTCCGACTTCCTCCTAAGTTTATTTCCATTCCTAAGGCCAAAGTCATAAACGACTTGCATGATTGTTAATGAGCATCTTCATGCTCCGACTTGTACTTAGCCGATTTTCTAGTAGCCGTGACCACAACCTTTTTTGAGGGCTGGATCCGCGCTTGAGAAATGTCACTGTGACATGCCATACTAGCTACTAATCAAAGCAATATGTAACTCATCATGAAAAGGTTCAAAGTGGCACAGGTATCAATTTCCTTGACTGTACATAAATCACGCCTACATTCCCAAATGAAATAGACAGAACGCTACGTAGACAAAACTTTGACTATTTTACGCTTCATAGCCAGTTTTAGCGCAGCTGGACCGATCCAAAATTTTCTTTCGTTCAGGAGTCGGGATCCGAAGTAAAACGAGAGTAACCCCCAAGTATTAAAAAAAAGAAAATAGAAATAGGTTCTAAGGCGGACTTATACAAAAGGGCTATCAGCCAAGCTAATACAAGAAGAAACTAAGTTTAATTTACTTCATCAGAAAAACAAAAAAAAAAGTATTATGTATGAACACAACTCACATGTTACATTTTCAACGGAGAAAATTCTAGGGCAGCCAACTTAAAGAGACAATCGTGTAAACAAATTAATAACTGTCAATTTCAAATTGTCAAATTCGTTGTATTAAAAAAAATGTCAACTCACCTACAGCTAAAAGGAAAACAATTGAATATTTACTAATACGAAAGACAAATTTTGGATGGCCGGTTAAAATTAGGTTAAATTTAACTTAAAACATTTTGCACCCATTCTGTCCAAATTTGGGTAAACGGGTATTTTTTTAGAAAGCTGTACTTTTTCTTCTTTTTCTCAATTTTGAAAGAATAGAGTTTTCCTACTCAAAATCGAGAGCACAGTCGATACCGTTCATTCCGTTACTCTTTTTCATACAGATCACGGAATGAAATCATAAAATTTGTATAAAAAAACTCGGGATTTTTTCTCGATTTTCGACATTTTCGACAAATATCGAAGGCGCCCATGATCCTGAGTACAAAAAACTATTTTTTTATTCGAAATTCAAAACAAAAGAAAAGTACAACATTTTAAAGATGCCCTAAAAGCCATTTGATTTCCGAAAAATCAGTCTCAAAATCGAACATACTCTCTAAATCGGTGTAACTTAACCTTACCAGCCTTACAGCTAAAGTAGGCTTTTTAAAAGTCTCCCAAAACCCCGAAATACCTTGTTTGGTAAGGAAGTTGATGGTGGTATCTAACTCCATGCTTCTGTATACGTCAGCGAGCTGCGGCGCAGCGCCTAGAGCCAAGTTCAGCACTCGCAGCCTCCTCTGGCCCGAGCGGTGCGTGTATAACAACGCTGCTTGAATATAGACGCCATCTTCGCCCGTTAACTTGTCGTCGTGTTTTATCTCTACGCCTATGGCTTTGTCGGCGTCTGTGAAAAAATGTAAAGGAATTTTAAAAGTGAGCTGAAGCGGCAGATAACAGAAAATAAATGTAGCTAAAGTCCACGTTGCGTGTCATGTAGATTGAGCGTTGCGAGTCATGTAGAGTGAGCGTTGCGAGTCATGTCGAGTGAGTATTGCTAATCTTGTAGATTAAGCGTTGTAATTCTTTTAGAGTGAGCGTAGCGAAAACGAAGAGTGAGCGTTGTGTCGTGTAGATTGAACGTAGCGAGTCTTTTGGGTGAGTGTTGCGAGTCATGTAGAGTGAGCGTTGCGAGTCATGTAGAGTGAGTATTGTTAATTTAGTAGAGTGAACGTTGCGAGGCAAGTACAGCGAGCGTTGCGAGTATGTAGAGTAAGCGATGTGAGCCATATAGATTAAGCGTTACGTGTCATGTTAGATTGAGCGTTGCGAGTCATGTAGAGTGAGTATTGTTAGTTTAGTAGAGTGAACGTTGCGAGGCAAGTACAGCGAGCGTTGCGAGTCATGTAGAGTAAGCGATGTGAGCCATATAGATTAAGCGTTACGTGTCATGTTAGATTGAGCGTTGCTAGTCAAGTAGAGTGAGCATTGCGAGTCATGTAACTGAGCATATCTCCCGATTTAAAGACATCAGGACACCATAACCACTCACCTATGGCGGCCAGTTCGACGTCGGTAGTATTGGACATAAAGAAGTGTCCGTAGAAGTCGGTGGCGCGCACGCCGGTGGACCATGTCTTGTACTAGTTATGTTTCGTGAGCGTTGTGTGTCATGTGACTCGAGCATTTAGCGTCATGTAACCTGAATGTTGCGTATTGTAGAAATTGACGAGTTATGTAGAGTGAGCGTTGCGATTCAAGTAGAGTGAGCGTTGCGAGTTATGTAGAATGAGCGTTGCCAGTCATGTAACTGAGCGTATCTCCCCATTTAAAGATACCAGGGTACCATAACCACTCACCTATGGCGGCCAGCTCGACGTCGGTAGTGTTGGACATAAAGAAGTGCCCGTAGAAGTCGGTGGCGCGCACGCCGGTGGAGGTGCGCACGCGCATGACCGCGTCGTGCGCCGTCGGACGGGACACCACGCGGATTATGTCTTGGACTAGTCGAGGGCCGTCTAGGTCCGCCTGGAAAGGAAACAATAAATAAGCTTAATACCAACAAAAAATTCATTTTCAAAACAAGCTTTTTTTGCCAACTGTACTTCAATGTCATCCACCCTAAATTACGTGCACCAGATTTCAAATCAATCAGACCAACCGTTGAAGAGTTCCCTCCATCAGAGACAGTCCCGGCTGGGCCACCAGAAATCCACTACCGGACTATTGTATTGTCATCCAAGTCACATAGGTATACCAAGTTTCAGCTCAATCGGTCTATTGGAAGGGGTTCAAATCTTCTTTGCAAGATTTGTAAACATACATACATAAATACAAAAGTATGTATGTATGTATGTATGTATGTAACTCTTTATTGTACAAAATAAACACATGACAAAATAACAAGTATAAAACAAAACACAGGTACAAAGGCGAACATATCCCTAAAGGGATCTCTTCCTGCTGACCTTCAAGCGATTGACAAAACATAATGAAATTAGAGTAGACACATAATGATAGTTGAGAAAGAAATAAAATAAAATACCATTAACCTAAGTAATTAAATATATTATAATTAACATACTACAATAAATCTAGACATACATATGCAAGTACATAAAATACACATTATAATAATACATAATAGACTAATACATACAAAAATAAATATACTACTTTCAAATACATAAACCTACAAGTTTACCTACACTATCCAGAATACAGACAACACCGCACACGTTCAGGAGGAGCTGTCGAGCCAGTACTTCCACAAACGATTCCGCAGGGTCGCAACGGTCTGCGATTTCTTGATATCACCAGGTAACAGATTCCACAGCCGGACAGCATGCACAGAGAAGGAATTGGAGTAGGATTTGGACTTAACGATAGGAAACGCAAGAGAGAGATTGTCACTCGACCGTAATCGATTCCCGGAACCGTCGGCCAAGTAACTAAATCTCTCTGCTAGGTAGGAAGGGGACTTAGGATTAAACAGGACATTAAAAAGCAACGAAAGGATGTGGACACTACGACGGAAACGAATCGGCAGCCACCTCAACTGAGCCCGGAAGCAAAAGCCCGGAAAAGTAAAGTTAAATAAAAGCTTATAAAATGGGAACCCCTTGTTTAAAAATAAAAACCGGCCAAGTGCGAGTCGGACTCGCGCACGAAGGGTTCCGTACCAAAAACTGCAAAAAAATCAGAATCTTTGTATGGGAGCCCCCCTTAAATACTAATTTTATTTTTATTCAACTATTTATTTTTAAAGTAGATATTTAATTAAACATTCTGTGAGCATTTCAAGTATTTAGCTGTTACAATTATTTAAATAGACCCAAAACAGCAAAAAAAACTGCAAAAAAAATAGGTTTTTGTATGGGAGACCCCCTTAAATACTAATTTTATTTTATTTTAATTATTTTCTTTTAAAGTAAATATTTAATTAAATATTCTGTGAGCATTTAAAGTATTTACCTTTTACAGTTATTTAAATAGAGCCAAAATAGCAAAAAAAAACACATTTTTTGTATGGGAGCCCCCCTTAATTATTATAATTATTTTAATTTTAGTATTTGTTGTTATAGCGGCAACAGAAATACATCATCTGTGAAAATTTCAACTCTCTAGCTCTCACGGTTCGTGAGATACAGCCTGGTGACAGACAGACGGACAGACAGACAGACAGACAGCGAAGTCTCAGTAATAGGGTCCCGTTTTTACCCTTTGGGTACGGAACCCTAAAAAATAGACATACATAGATCACGCCTAGAAGTAAGCTGTCAGCCGTGAAGCCAAGAGTTCAAATAGGACAGATTGGACGCTAGTTTTCATGCTTCTGAAAGCAGTAACTGATCTCAGCGCCATTTACTGGATACCGTGAGCAACTGATTTGTTGCACACGAAGATAAATTCGCAATTTCACCGAATCGCTTCGTAACTCTGATCGCTTAGAGTCGGCCACGTAGGACATAGCTATAGTCATCCCTTGAGCAACTGACCTAGAAGTAGTTAGCCTTAGTAGTCCCGTGAGCGACTGACCTGGAAGTAGGTATACTTGTGCAGCTGCCCGCCTGTCAATCTCGGCAGCTGGCCGATGGTGGCCGCGTCCACGTACGCATTGTTGCAGACGAACAGTTCTACAGCTACGCCGGCCGCAGAACAGGACTGGCCTAGCTCGTTGTATGCCGTCGTCTGGGGCGCTGCAAGAAAGTGTTAACATTTAAATTTGAACTTAGAATTGTATCAACTGGCTGTCTTTTGTTTTTCTTTTATTTTTTTTGTATATGATCATGGTTCAATAGACAAACGTCAACCAAATTTGCTCTCGTTATTTTAAAGGTAGTTTTACTAGTTTATCAGAAAAACAACATTCTAAACCAGGATTGTAACTGACGTAACATAAAAGGCCGTTGGTAAAGTATGTCACACAAAACTTGCAGAATTTTAGACCAAGTCCAAGTCACAAATTTACAGAAACGTTGTCCAACTGTCACGAAACACTGAAATAATGTGGCGTATTTTATGGATGACCCATAAAGACTGACTTACTCGTTTTCAAGATTTTATACCCTGTTTTATGACTTCGTAATTTTTCGCATTTTGATAAGGGTTTAATTTTGACATTTAATTTTGTATTTAAATCAACATTTTGAAATTGTTTCTAATTCTCAGCATTACTGTTAAGTACATACGAGTTTGACGATCCTTTTGTAAATTACTTGACATGAAAATTAAGGTATGTGATTTCCAGAACGCAACAAATGACTAATGCAGCAAACTACAGCTAAAGAGCAGTGTCCACTCACAGGTGATCTGTCGTTCCTTGTCAGTGCCAAGCAGCTTGCGGTCTTCTCGGTTGGCCAGCTTGCCGGGCGCAGGGAAACTGGGCAGGCTAGTGTGGAACACCAGCAGTTGGCCTGAAGTGTCTGCAGCCTTTAGCGCCTCTAGACCCGCCTGGAAATAGCAATGTTAGGCCTGAGACGAATGGTGTGGTGGAGCGTGTATGCAAAACCATAACTGGGCGATTATTCGAGCGTTTCAACGGTCTCATTCATCTGGCTAGATTTTATATGAGTCTGCTACTTTTTGATATCGTTTTTGACTATTTATTAAGAGTTCCTGTTCCTATAATAGAGGACTAAAAGACGGTATCAGAATATTCTTTCAATTTTACAGAATAGTGTTCATATGAATGAGACCGTTAAAACGCGAATCGAATCGAATAAATTCTCAACTAAGCATTTCTCGAAATTTATGCCTGCAACAGGCAAAGTCACGCCTGAGGCGAATGGGATAGCGGAGCGTATATGCAAAACCATAACTGAGCATTTCTCGAAATTTATGCCACTCTAGTTTACCAGTCATCCAGTGAGCAATCACTGAGCGACCAGTAACACAGCTACAACTAACAGTTCGACTAGTCACACAGTGACCAATCACTGAGCAACAAACACTGAGCGATCAATCACAGAGTGACCAATCACCGAGGCTGAGTGATTAGTCACTGTGACTGAGCGACCAGTCACCAGTGATTTCAATCATTCCACGCACCTGTACAGCCGGTAGTAGTATAACCTCCGTCTCCTTGTTATCCGCGAACATATTAGGCAGCTGTTGTAGTAAGCTCTGCAGCACTTCGCCGCTCTCCTCAGGAGTCACAAGGAAGCCTTGCAACAGGGGTACGAACATGTCCGCCACGTCCCCTACTGACATCATCTGAGGTTGCGCTAGAGTACCCTGTGGGACAGAAAATATTTGTCAAGCTTGTATACGCGATTCCCAACGTATGTTTAAATAATAATTCAGCCTTATTATGTCCTACTGCTGAGCATAGGCCTCCTTTCAGTATGAGAGGGCTTGGGCTATAGTCGATGCACAGAACCCTTGGGAACTATAGCCGAAGCTCCATGCTGAGAAGCCTGTGCCCAGCAATGGGACGTATCTAGATGTTTTTTTAAAGAGCTGTTGTTGAACAGCTTCGCGGCTTAAAATGGAAATTACACTGATTCCTTCACCTCATGTCGCCGCATGTGTTCCGAACTACAACAGTCAACAAACGTCGTATTTACATTAAACTTCCCGACGACTGTGTTTACAGTTTACATTTACACTATTGCGGTCGCCACTTACAGCATGCGGAATAACGACTCAGCATAAGTGTTGCTAAACACCATACCTTGATATTGTAGAAGTGGACAGTGGAGCTGTAGGTGATGAAGCCGACTCGGGTCCAGCTCTGACCGGTCTGTTCATCCTTCGGCATCGACTGTAAATAACACATTTATTGTTTATTGTTAAGGATACTTCCACAATTCCGTCGAAGGTTTGGCTCGATTAGGGTTAGAAGTGGTAGACAGTAGTAAGCTTGGTAATTTTTTTACCTTTTCTTACCTTTTTTACGCTTTAAAGGTGAGAAAAAGAGCTTGTAATGTATTTTGAACTTAGGATTAATTAGTTAACTCCTGCATAACAAAAGACAACTTAGCGAAATGAGCCGTACAGCGAATTTCATAAAGATTTTACTCGAATATTTTAACGCCTAATTATGAACAGTCGCAATAATCAAACATATTCAAACATAATATTGACAAAACGTATAGAGAACGACTAAACTGGCGGCAAAAGCGAATCCGACAAACGACATAGTATAGACTATTCCTGTCACTGTCCAACAAGAAGTGACATAGTGCCAGGTAATCCTGTCACTATCCAACTAGAAGTGTCATAGTGCCCATTAGTCTATCTCGACTGGTTAAATAATTCATAGTCCAAAGAGTACATTACCTCGATAATCTGCATGATGTTCTCGCATATGGTGTGGACGAGGCCGCTCTTGATCGCGTTGTAGGACACGTCGATCACAAACACTATGGCCGGCGGGTTGGGCAGCGTATTGTTCTGGAATTGACACCGATATTGTAGCTTCGCAGACAGAAAAACATACAGAAATAGACTTCTGAAAGGCTAACTTATGGTCATGTTTACTTTTTCACCAGGAGGGTCTAAATACAGACAGGCAGAAATATGACAGAAACTCTCGTTGTTTTGTGCTTCTGATAACACAACTATTCAGGATTATTTAACACCAATTTAATAAAAATGTAATATTTCAAAAATTGTGGCACTTTTACTAAGCTTACTTTTTGATATTTGGAAAGTGACCTGACCCATCTCTCTGGAGATTGTCGTAATACTTACGGGACAACATGTATATGCGAGCGATTAATTAAACTTAGTTAGCACAATGTAGAACACTTTGACAGTTGACGACGTGGATGAAGTTCTTAAAAGTTCCCCTACTTGGCGATAGATGGCTCTATAGTAAAAACAGCCAGTGTTCCCAGTAATGGATGCACAGCTTACCCGACAGTACTCCTTGGTGGCAACGATCTCGTAAGCCCCGAGGGCCATCTCAGCCGGCACGTGACCGTATTGCTGCATGCTGTTGACGTATTGCGTGTACTCCATCGGCACTGCAATTGATGATAATAATGAAGAGAACCAACTCAAAAAAAATAGGGCTAAAAATAAAAAAAATGTCTATGTGGTGTCGGGTTTAGTCTTTTAAATCATTATTTCATGTTGTTACATGAAATTTATTACACTAAGGATATTGGTTTAGGTATATTATCGTCGATACCCGACACGTTGGGGTTAGTCCAATTTATTTTTTTAAATTTAGGTTTCCTGGCATGAGAAAGGAGATGAAAAAAAATTTTTTTTTTTTAAACCAGCTCTTGGAACTTCAGTATCTATCTCTCCACCAATTTCTGTGACAATCGGTGCAGTAGCGGCGGAGTACGAGCCCAGAGGGACAAACAGACAGACGGACGGACATGAGAAAACTATACGAGTTCCTTGTAGACTACGAAACCCTAAAAAAGTTCATTCCAAGACCTGACTTATTATTCCACTTTGAATAGCGATATAAAACTATCGAAAAAAAATGTTAAGAAAATATGCATATTCCCTATGGTGATGGGGTCAGACGCCATAGCTTGTATGTACAATTCCTAGCTAATCTCCCTGCTATCTCTGTCACACGCGTACAGTATTGCCCTCACGCTCGCACAGCACGACGCACGTGCTCAAGTGCCACCGCGAGGGCAATATTACAGCACGTATGCGACAAAGACAGACAGACAACGCTCGAATTTCTCTATGCTCCGTGACCGGCCTTTAGTGATGATGGAGAGGGACTAACCTTCGGTGGTAGCCTTGCAGAAGGCGCACTTGAAATGCCTCCCGGCGTCCAGGAACTTCATGTTGGGGCACATGTAAGCCTTGCAGCGGCTGCAGCGGACTGGGCCCATGGTGGGAGACGCCGTGAGAGCCGCGAAGTCCAACAGTGGGGGCGGACGCTCTGACTCGAGCGTCTCTGCCATTGGAGCGATCTGGAGAAGCGGGAATGCGGACATGAGTTAATGTTTTGTATAGTCAAATGGAGAGAAAAATAGTCCCCCTAGTAGGGTTACTTTTCTCTGCGGCTGGCCGTACATGGCCGTACATACAAAATAGCAGTCGACAATAAACTTGACCAACCCCACTTCTTAAAACCTGCCCAAGTATATTACCGACCATACACCATACAGTTGGGATCATCGTCAAATCACGTCATAAAAAATTTGAAAATCAGTAGCTTTAGAACATTTAAACAAAAATTTGACGTCGCTCCAAATTTTTAAGTGCTGTATAATTAGGTAATTATCGGCATATTTTGGTAGTCAATATCTGACAGACTAAATATGTATGTAATTGTTTTTTTTTTTTCTAGTAGATTGAATTACTTACCACCAAACAGAACGGCATGGCGGTTTGTTTCAACAGATCCGCTGTCACAGGAACGTTGTACATCGAACTACGGATGAAGCGGGGACCTGGAAAAGCATAATACTCCATAATATATTTTATTTTTTGTATTTTCTGTTACAGCGGCAAAATCTAAATATATAAAAGGAGAAACTGACTGACTGACTGACTGACAGATCAACGCACAGCCTAAACGGCTAAACGTAGGCACTTGAAATTTGGAAGGGACGTAGCTTAGGTACCGTAAAGGTGCACTAAGAAAGGAATTCCCGAAATTCCCACGGGAACGGGAATTAGCGGGAAAATCCCGTTGTATGAAAAATCTAAACCGCTTAAGTCAGACACTTGAAATTTGGCATGCAGGTGCCTTAGTAAACTCTAAGCTTGGTTGCAATGGGATATTGCGAAATTCCCACGGGATCGGGAATTAGCGGGAAAATCCCGTTGTATGAAAAATCAAAAACCGCTTAAGTTAGACGCTTGAAATTTGTCATGCAGGTACCTTAGTAAACTCTTAGCTTAGTTGCAACGGGATATTGCGATATTCCCACTGGAACGGGAATTAGCGGGAAAATCCCGTTGTATGAAAAATCTAAACCGCTTAAGTCAGTCCCTTGAAATTTGGCGTGCAGGTACCTTAGTAAACTTAGAGCTTAGTTGCAACGGGATATTGCGAAATTCCTACTGGTACGGGAGTTAGCGGGAAAATCCCGTTGTATGAAAAATCTAAACCGCTTAAGTCAGACGCTTGAAATTTGGCATGCAGGTACCTTAGTAAACTCTTAGCTTAGTTGCAACGGGATATTGCGAAATTCCTACGGGAACGGGAATTAGCGGGAAAATCCCGTTGTATGAAAAATCAAAAACCGCTTTATTTAGACGCATGAAATTTGGCATGCAGGTACCTTGGAAAACTTTAAGCTTAGTTGCAACTGGTGATTGCGAAATTCCCACGGGAACGGGAATTAGCGGAAAAATCCCGTTGTATGAAAAATCTATACCGCTTAAGTTAGACGCTTGAAATTTGGTATGCAGGCACCTTGGTAAACTTAAGGCTTAATTGCAACGGGATATTGCGAAACTCCCACGGGAACGGGAATAAGCGGGAAAATCCCGTTGTATGAAAAATCTAAACCACTCAAGTTAGACGCTTGAAATTTGGCATACAGGTACCTTAGTAAACTCAAAGCTTAGTTGCAACGGGATATTTCGAAATACCCACGGGAACGGGAATTAGCGGAAAAATCCCGTTGTTTGAAAAATCAAAAACCGCTTGAAATTTGGCATGCAGGTACCTTAGTAAACTAAAAAAATTAGTTGCAACGGGATATTGCGAAATTCCCATGGGAAAATCCCGTTGTATGAAAAATCAAAAACCGCTTAAGTTAGACGCTTGAAATTTGGCATGCAGGTACCTTAGTAAACTTAAAGTTTAGTTGCAACGGGATATTGCGAAATTCCCACAGGAACGGGAATCAGCGGGAAAATCCCGTTGTATGAAAAATCTAAACCGCTTAAGTTAGACGCTTGAAATTTGGCATACAGGTACCTTAGTAAACTTATAGCTTAGTTGCAACGGGATATTGTGAAATTCCTACGGGAACGGGAGTTAGCGGGAAAATCCCTTTGTGTGAAAAATCTAAACCGCTTAAGTTAGACGCTTGAAATTTTGCATGCAGGTAAGATGGAAATAGTCGAAGGGATGGAGAGTGAGTGACATAGGCTACTTTTTGTCTTTTTATAATCCATCACTTCTCTAAAATGAGGGGTGTAAGTATGTATGGAGCATTCCGCAAATATCAATGTTTTCTATGTAGCATATGCCTAGAATCTTTCATCCTATTCCCAAATTGAAAGACGTAGATCGTCTATAGCAGCGTATTCAAAAATTTCCGAGATCTCTTCTGTGTCATTCCGAACTTAATGCGAGCGAAGCCGCGGGCAAAAGCTAGTAAATACATAATCTGTTAAAATATCAACAGTTTAGCTAGCACAGTTCGTGAGATATAGCCTAGCGACAGACGGCGGACAGCAAAATCTCAGTAATAAGATCCAATTTTTACCCTTTGATGGGTACGGAACCCTACAAATTTCCACGGTTGTTACGTAATGATCCGGAAGCGGGGGAACGCAGAAAAGCGTTATCTTTAAAAATTGCATAACGTAATACTTTTGGTACATCCGCTATGTGTCACCGCTAAGGGGTAAAAAAAAACTTACTAGCATTGCCCTTGTCGTCGACCACAAAGTCGGTGGTGACCAGCGGAGGCACGGCGCCCTTCTCGTTGGTCACGAACACGCCGCCGCGGTTCTGCTGGTCATCCGCCATCACTTGGATCTGGAGATGGAAGTACAGGATCGGTTTAGAAGAACCTTCGAAACGTGGATTGTATGGTCAAGGACTTTCATGAGTCACCATAGAACTATTTGAACGAAAAAGTCATTGTCAGTTCCCTTGATAATTAATGGGATGTCACTATGACGTTACTGTGAATTGATTCCGTGGTGGCTCATGAATTAAAGTCCTTGATTGTACTTAACCGAGAGTGGCCGGACACCGGACATTGATCGTAAATATTTTGACCAGTGGTCGGGTATACAAGTCTGAAAAATATTTCCTCAAAAATTTAATCATAGAACCTTGTGGGAGACAAATGCTTCATCGCTTTTCAGATCATTCCGTTCTTTTTTACCTACTTTACATACCATACGCAAGCCCTGTTAGTCGGCCTGGTATGCTCCTGCAATCGTTTGACATTGCCATTGCTACGCGGTTGACTAAGAGCCGAAGTACAAGAGACTGGGTACAAATTACTTTCAGCCAAGTTTTTTGCGGCGCATTCTTCTTGGCAATGATGGTCTTTCCGAAGCGCTAGTAGACTCGAAAATGACTCGTAAAAGCGCTCTTTTTACATAAATAAAGTTTTTTTTGTTTTTTTCGCAATTGTTCCCATTAGGGAACATGGATGTATGTATGTTTTGTTATGTATGCTCACCGGACTGGGCATCTGGTCCGGGTCGAGCCGCTTCTGTTGAGCCGGATACTGTGCCGGGTAGCCCGGCTGTTGGCCCGGGAACTGCGCGCCGTACTGCTGCCCGTACTGCTGCTGAGAACCGAAGAATAGATAATCAGAATCAGAATTTTTATTTATAAAAACATAAGTAGAAAAATACAGGTGGAAAAACAAATATGGAGCGTATCACTATGTCTTGACTGTTAACGTACAAATACGATTGTCATACAAGTGTGTAATAATAATTGAGCTGTAATTCAGTGTCATCTACAAAATAATAATAATATCGATAGCCGTCTCAGCTATCCGTCTCATGTGAAGACTCTCCCTAAATTGTTGGCTCAAGAATCCCCGCTACCGGTAGCACCCTATACTTTAGACCGATAGGTACTTAAAAGATGGTAAACAATCTTGAAATGTCTTTTTATTGAAATACACAGTCTAAAAATGAAAATCGTTACACTATACAATTCAATTATGAAAGTAAATGATTTTTTCACACCTAAATTGTAAAATGTAAAGATTTTGATTTATAAAGTGTATGTTTAAATAAAAAGACACGTCAAGATTGTTTACCACCTTTTAAGTACCTATCGGTCTATAGTATAGATCAGTATTTTTTAATACGTATCCTGTACATTTTGTATTTTTTTACTACTTATAAAAGTAGTTCTATAACTAAACATTGGTGTGGGATGTGACCTGTGTCGATACATTAGCACCGTCCCACCTCCATGGTACATCTTTAGAAGCAAGAGCGGCAGTTGAACCGGCCGAAAAATTAAAGCGTCAAATACAGAGATCTCGGCCCTGAATACCTTTTCATGCCATTCGGGGTCGAGACCTTAGGTCCGTGGGGTCCCAGTTAGTACCTGTGGTGGGAATCCAGGTTGCATTGGAGGCTGTCCAGGCATCGGTGGTTGTCCTGGCATGGTCATGGGCGGTTGTCCCGGCAATGGCATGGGCGGTTGCCCTGGCAACGGCATGGGCTGCCCCGGCATTTGGTGCATCGGCTGCTGGTTTATAGGGGGTTGGCCTGGTAAAGGCGGCTGGCCGGGCATGGGAGGCTGACCTGGAAGGTATAGGAGAAATTTCTAGAACTAGAAGACTCAATCTGAATGAAGCTGAAAAGCTTTCGTCTTTACCGTTGTAGCGACCTAGCGCCACATATCATCGAGTACTAGAACTTCTGTTAAAGTGCTATCCTACTTCCCGCTAATGGAGTTTCGACGTACAGTTGCATAAATACAACTTCCAACTTCCTCTCTGTGGACTTCGGTCCCCAGGCATAACATCTGCTTGGAGATGCCGCAGTACATTTTATATGGAGCTGTTCACACACGCTCGACACGATTCGTGCGATTAAAAATCGCGCAAGCGCCCGACGCGGTGGGAACGGGGGCTTAATCTCACCATGAGATGGTAATTTTACGATTCTAACATAGACAAGAGAAAGTGTGATGCAACACCTAAAATTACAGACTCTTTTAGGACAACAATTACTGAACAAACACGCCACACGACTCACCGTAAGCTCCCATCGGGGGCTGGAACCCTGGTTGCTGTCGCGGCGCGAAGCCTGGCTGCTGCTGCGTCAGCGGCGGAGGCATATGAGGCAGACCCGGCATTGAGGGCTGGTTGAATTGGGAAGTCGGGGGCTGTGGCCCGGACCTCATTTGGGGCATAGACCCAGGTTGACCGGGCATAGGTCCAGATTGTCCAGGCATCTGACCAGGCATAGGTCCAGATTGACCAGGCATTTGACCAGGCATGGGCCCAGATTGTCCAGGCATCTGACCAGGCATAGGTTGACCAGGCATAGGTCCAGATTGACCAGGCATTTGACCAGGCATAAGCCCAGATTGACCAGGCATCTGACCAAGCTGTTGACCAGGCATCTGCCCAGGCATCTGACTAGGCTGTTGACCAGGCTGTTGGCCAGGGAAACCTGGTGCTCCGAAAGGCATACCAGGCCTCTGCGGTGGTCCTTGCGGCTTGGGAACACCCTGGTTCAGACCTTGGGCTGCCTGTGGCGGCATCTGCGGTTGAGGCGGTAGCTGGCCAGGCTGAGAAGATGGTATTTGTGGACCCTGAGGGATCGGACCTGGTTGCGAGCTAGGGATCTGACCAGGAGTTGGACCGGGGGGCATTGGTCTGGGACCTTGATTAGGTCCTGGGGGCATTTGCCCAGGAGGTCCTTGACGTCCAGGCGGCATTTGACCTGGCTGGCCTTGACCAGGCATTTGTGGTTGACCCATTGAAGGGCCAGGAGGTTTGGGACCTGCCATGGAGGTTGGAGGACCTTGCATGCCTGAAGGTGGACCTTGCATGGATGTAGGAGGACCTTGCATGGATGTAGGAGGACCTTGCATGGATGTAGGAGGACCTTGCATGGATGTAGGTGGACCTTGCATGGATGTAGGTGGACCTTGCATGGACGTGGGAGGCCCTTGCATAGGCGTCGAAAGACCTTGCAAGCCTGGTTGACCTTGCATGGCTGATGGACCCTGCATGGGCGGAGGACCTTGCATAGACGTAGGAGGACCTTGAGGAGGATATGGTCTACTCTGATCCAGGTTAGGTGTCTGGCTTTGCGGAGGCTGCATCCCTTGAGGCATCATCCCAGGAGGTAAGGGTTTCTGACCCATGCTCGGTGGAAGGAATCCTTGAGGTTGGTTAGGTAACTGCCCTGGGGCAAAATTCGAAGACGGAGGGAATGATCCTGGTGGTAGCTGACCAGGTGGCAGTTGGGTAGGGGGGATGTAGCCCTGTGGCCCGTTTAAACTCATGGTCTGCATCTTGTGAGCCATGTCGCTCTGGTTATGTGGCCCGTTGGGTGGCTGACTGTATATGTTGGCATTATGAACTCCGTTGAAGTCCGAAGAGCCGAGGGGGTTGTTCGGAGCATTATTGTTCTGCCCTGGAGGCAGGTATTGAGGATTCATGGCTGCAGTCTAAGTCTTTTGCCTGTAAAGAAAAATAAAACATGCTTACATTAAATCAAAATAACTAGATAGCTTTAAGCTGGGTTTTTGGTGGGTGGGTCAGTAAACTAATTTATATGCCTGATTGCTTTGGTAGCTTCTCCTGAGTCACTAATTAAGTTACGATTTTCTAGAATATAGACCACAGTAATTTATGAGATATTAACAATTATACATATTTTTATGGTACCTATATCTATACCTTAAACTCTATCACAGTTATATCCTGACTTATGGTTGTACTTTTACTGAAAATAATACAGAACATTTTCACTTTTTGAACTTAAAGAGACCAGCGTACAGTAACTTTTTCATATCATTGCTACTGTTTAATCACAATTAAAAAAACATTTTATACAATGACACAATCAAGTATTTAGGTCACACAATTGTCACCCATCTCACACATTGACATCCACAATGCCTGACTGATTGTGTCTTGTCAACCCACTGGCTGAAGTGTAAATGCCACATACATATGTACAATCATTCCTGTATTGCCATATGGAGTGGGCAGAGCACATGAAGTATGACATAAACAAAACCATGACTATTTTAACTTTGCGGCAACTTCCAGCATAATCTTAGGTTTAAAAACAGATAGAATAGGTACAACATCGAGGCAGGTTGCACACAGGGGCGTAGCTACCAAGGGGCTAGGCGGGGCAGTGCCCCGGGGCCCTCGAGCTCAGGGGGCCCCCA
>BHDV01054217.1:0-31588 GCA_005406045.1 Adoxophyes honmai | reverse complement strand
TACATAGGTGTGGGGCCCCATTTTTTTTATTTGCCCCAGGGCCCTTGGTTACCTAGCTACGCCACTGGTTGCACACCTGTCGCCTTAAGCAAACCTAAACCTATGTCCTTAACTACATATGTGGTAATTGCTACCCACCACACCAGAACACAACAGTGCAAGCTGTACCTATATCTGATGTTGTTAATAAAATCGAATGGAAATTAATCAGGCCATCAATCTTAGGTCACACAGTCAGAACAGCAAACAATAAAATAAGTTTTGCTTAAGTTTCCAATATCAAACAATAATAAAAATGTTTTGCACCACTTCCTTAACATTAAAAATTAGAATGCATTTGTTATCTGATTAAGAAATCCAAGCCAATTTTAATTTACGCATTAAGCAACAATCACACTGAATCATTGACCTAATTCAGTCACTGTGTGTGTTCCAAACTACTTCGATCAAATAATATAGTCTTTCCACTGGACTGTCCGCAGACTACTGTCACACAGTCAGGCTGTGACAGCTGAAGCTAGCCGAATGTGGCCTCAGTGTAATGTAATTGTCATTTCAGCAAGCAATGGGAATACATTTTGTCCATCTTGGGAGTTAGGCTATCACCTTTCAGCATTTTAAAAACAATTGACACTTGATCCCCCGTGTGGTGCCGGGTTAGAATAGCACCTCCCCCTTTCTTCCCGTGGGTGTCGTAAGAGTCGACTCTGGGAAAGGGTTAGTGTATTATGGGCGATGGGCTAGCAACCTGTCAATGCAATATCACGTTTAACCATCTGGTTACCCTGAATTTGCGAAACGTGGCACTGGATTTTTTTTAATTCATGTGCTCTGCCTCCCCTCTTGGGAATAAAGGTGTGAGAATATGTATGTATGTATGACACTTGATAATAAATGTAGCATAATATACATTGAAGCATTTAAAATCACCTTAGCTGGGTCGAAACCATTCACATTTTCATAAAGCTTTTTGATTTAATTATTTAAATATTTGGTTCTTATATCATCCAAAATAACTGTGACTTGCATGTAACACTTTCTGATATCATACACATTGCTTGAGCCAATATTAGTGATGAACACTGAGAAGTATTACTAACTAGGTAATCTGACATAAATACTAATGTGAAATTTTTACTTTTCTAATTGGAATAATCTTTAAAAGTTTTAGTAAAAACAATGTTACTGAAACAACATCTCCCATGCCCATGTATATGTATAATTCTTCAGTAAAATAATGATATGGAAACTGTGTCAAATAACATGATAAGAAATAAGTAGATGAGGTTTGAGACAGCATATTATTAGGTTATATTATACTAGAACATTCTCACCAAATAACATTCATATACATTAGTCGACTTGAAAGTTCCACAGGCAATGGCAATAGATAATTCAGACTGGGAAAGTAATTATAGTACACGCTGCAAAACCATTCCAATAAGATTTTGATTAAAACCTGTTAGGTCACTTGGCACAATCAAAATACCCACAAACTTCACTTATCAACGATTAGAAAACAAACTTCAGTTATCTCTTGTGAAACATATTGCATAATAATAGCGTTATTACGCCAAAAATCACTGAAATCTGATGAAAAATCACTAAAATACGGGTAAGTAGAAACTGACAGCTGCCGTTACAGATTTAAGAGTTATTTTTACACTGCAAGACGATAAGTACACCATTAAAATTAGCACTGGGTAGAGGTAAGAGATACCTTTTTAATACTTACGGCTTATGATGGGTTTTTTAAAGGTATTTTCGAGTAAAAAATATAAACAAGAACACGACTAGCGAAATATACACGGGCCACGTATCCTGGCAGTGTTGTCAGCCGCCGAGCGCTTATGTGGAACTTTTGACTGCTCAGCGGCAAAGCGTGGAATGGAACGCATTTTGATAAAAGTCATTAAACAAATCTGATAAATTAAAGCAGTTTGGTTTTGAAATAATGAAGTTTATGTTACAATATTATTCATAACTTAATTTTTTTGCTTCGAGATATGGCATAAGCATATTTTCGTGAAGTTTCGTTATAGAAAGATCCGTGGATCGAAATTTTGTGACTCAGCATGGCAATGCCAGAAGTTATCTGTCATCGTTCTTGTTTAAATTCACAAGATTAAACTTTATCGTATTGGAACAAAGTTCAAGATCAAATAACCTTATCTCGTTTCACCTACTAATCTCCTTCGCTTCGACAGTGCATAAATGGTCGCTGTTAAGCATTCATGTGTTAACCCACAAAAAATCGAGTTTTGAGTTATGAATGCAGTCTTATTCTTTATGTCACAAGGTTTACGATAGTGCACTCCATTTTATTGAAAAAAAATCATAGAATATTCTAGAATACAAAAATTATTATTGCTTATTTCCTAAATCAAGAATGGTATTTAGCATTTATGTCTCAAGTGCCTTACATTATGAATGCCAAAATCCAATGAGAATACAGAAAAAAGCAATAATGTGTTATACCACAGTTAACAGCTAAAGCAGCTTCAACTTGAACTTAAAATAAACTCCTTCTATGATGTAAGTATATTAAAACTGCATTGAATGAAACCTCTAGAATAGTAGACTTATCCAAAAACAAAAAAAAAGAAAGATGTGCAAAATTTTTAAAACATTACACTCCCTATGTTAGGGTCAAATGGTAAGGAATTATCCAGCTGCAAAGTAACACAGTAATACACGTCTCAAAGATATACTTAATTAAGATTTTGACCGTTTTTAGTGGTCACCATCACCATTCTGCGAGCTGTATCTCAAAAACAGTTGAAATTTTCACAGACTATGTGTTTGTATTGTCACTACAACAACAAATACTAAAAAAAAAAAAAATATTATTATTAGGGAGGAGGGGGCTCCCATAGAAAAAAAACGTGTCTTTTTTGCTGTTTTTGGTACGAAACTCTTCGTGCGCGAGTCTGACTCAAACTTTGTCGGTTTTATTAGGGTTCCGTAGTAAATAAGGAACCCTTATAGTTTCGTCATGTCCGTCCGTCCGTCCGTCCGGGCTCCTACTCAGCCGCTACTGCACCGATTGTCACAAAAATTAATGGAGAGATAGATATTGAATAATGAAGTTCAAAAAGTTGGTTTTTAAAATTATGAAAAAATGTTTTTTTTTCAGCCCTCCTCCCATACAACGAAAAGTGAAATTAAAAAATTAAATTGGACTAACCCCAACGTATCGGTATCGTTAAAAAGGTCTTTAAAATGCAATAAAACGTGCTTTGAGACTATGTAGATCAAAGGCTCCAGTCTTAAGATAATCTAAGACAAAGTTAAAATTTGAAGTGTCCCCCCACCGTAACTTTTGAAATATAACTAAAATAATTTTGAAAAAAATACACTATATACCTCAAAGTAACGACTTTCAATTAAAATTATAGCGGACTCCGTATCATGGATAGTTACTTTTGTAAAACTCGACTAACTTATGTAGTTACAGTCGTCTGAACAAAATGTATGGAGTCAACCGCAAAATAAAATTTAGCTAGCTTCAGAACCCTATCATGTGCGTGCCCGACACGCTCTTGCCCGGTTTATTATTTAAGTAGCACTCAGGTATTGTTATTGCCAGAAGCTTTAAGTTATTAAAATAATTTTAAACAAAAAAAAACTACTTTAAATTAGCAATATTTTGAAAGTATTCTGTTTACTGAATGTAAAATCTTGACTTCATCAACAAATTACCGAAAACATCTCCATATAAAATTTGAAGAGTTCCCTCGATTTCTCCAAGATTCCATCATCAGATCCTGGTTTCGTGCCAATAGGACCAATTTCGAGTTATACCCTTTCGATTAAAAAAAAATATTTGAAAATCGGTCCACGGGTTTTCGAGATATCGAGTAACATACACACAAAAAAAAAAAAAAAATTAGGTCGAATTGAGAACCTCCTTCTTTTTGAAGTCGGTTAAAAAGTGATCAATAGAGCAAGAGAATAAGACTCACAGTTTCTGATTTTGAATATTATGATAGATTTGTACTAAACGATGGATAAAAAAAAGTTTTATTTAATAATATGATCGAATTAATAATAAATAAAAAAAATGGTTTATATTTTCGAAGAATAAATATTAATTATTATAAGCGTTAACTTGTTGTTTCTGATTTTAGGCAAAACTTGTAATGTGATTAAAAACATGTTAAAGCAATCAAAACTTTAAATAAATAAGTACATTTACATTTTAATGTGTTAAAAAACATCATACATGTTAATATACCTATTAGTAATTTCTTCTATTACATTTTCTAAAAATGAGTACAAATATTCATATTAAAACAAATCAGAATTTTGCATTAATGTGTTAAGCCACATAACACATTAATGCTAAATGTAACAAACCCTTTAGCAATTTAATCATTAACCATTTTTATGCTCTTGCTATTTAATAATGAATGTACCTATTTATAATATTTTCGTTTATTTTATCAATCTATGCATTTCAACAAAAAAAATGATACCGCATGACAATATTTTGTTACTTAAAATAAGCGAGAAAAGAAGATTGTTCAAAAAAAACTTTAACAGCTGATTACTCAAAACTAGGTCAGTGTGGGTTAACACACGAATGCTTAACAGCGTCCAAATATAGTAGGTTCATTGAGCACCTAATAATGTCCAAACTTTTAATTTCTTCTATGCTCTTTATTTTTAAAACTGCATAATAATTAACTAAAAACTTATGATCATATACACGTCATCATTTACGTAATACTTACATTAAATAGTACGTAGAAGTTTGTACATAGTTTACTGTGTGGGTATGTACAGTCGCGAACAAAATACTCGTATGATAACTGAACACTATTCATAACTTCATCCTTCGTTCTCTACCAATTCTACGCCTTTTTCTAACTGTTTGATAAAACATAGACCATTCAATAAGCACAATATAGGCTCAACAATACCTATACGCAATAATAGGTAGGTACATGACATCTAACGCGTTACAGTAAAAACAAACATCATTAGATACTTATTACAGCGACACGCCACCAATTAACTAGAGAAAGTTCACAAACTTCCTAACTCAATTACAATTCCGAGCGCCGCATCCTCGAAGTATCAAAACGTACTTCAAGTTACATTGCCGCTTTATCACAACGCTAAATTCTAACGCTTTTAGCAAAAGTAGCAATGTAAATCGAGTTGTAGTAGTGTGCTATCTAAGTTTGTAAATTGTAGTGGTGTGCGTTACCTAATCCGTACCAAGGTTGACATTACGTTGCTACTTTTGTACGACGCGTTTGTATACCCGTCAGCTTGAAGCAGCGATGTATAGCGATTTTTGTTAGTGTGCTGTTGGTGTGTAGTCTGGTTGGGTTATGTGAGTCAGCTAATACAGGCCGGGGTTGACACACCCCGTGTTGTGCGCATGCGTGTTTAACTAAATGATAGGGATGTGGCGCACAGTTATCGGTAGAAGTTAGTCTAGTCCAGAGAAAACATGGCGTGGATTAATTGGGCCAATAACCTGTTAAAGTCAGGAATGAAAAGACTTTCATAGATTTTTTTTTATTTTGAAGATCATGCAGTGAGACTTAAGGCTTGTACACAAAACCGCGATGCGACGACGCGTCGCAGAAACCTGCCAACTCGCTGCTCAAGTAACCATACAAATCGCCGGGATTTCGCGAATTTGCGGCGTCGCATCGCATCGTGGTTGACCTGTGCTCCTGAGGGAAATGCTACGGATTAGCCCGAAACACGTCGAGCTAAACTCGATTTACGTGAGTTTTTCGATTATTTCTCGATAAAATTTATTTGAATTAATATCAGGGTCAAGAATCTAACCTAAAGTTGTGCTAAAAGTTCCTTTGAAATATGGTTGTAATAGACATGGTTCTATTTGTAGTGGTATATTTATAACGTTTCGGGAGCTCTTCTACCCCGTTAGATAATCACAAGCGTGATACTTATGTTTACATGTCGTCATTTAGGTAGGTATAGTTTAGTTTTTAGTAGCACCTAGTAGGTTTTCTAGTATAGTCCCTCGTTTCGCGGAACATAACAATATGTCAATTTAATTATTAAGAGGAAATATGCCGGTCGAGGGAATTCAAAAATAGGTATTTGCTAAATCTATTGCTGTCGCGCCGTGACCTGCCCAGACGACGTCGAGTGCGATAAGAACAACTACAGCTCGGATCGAAAATACCTATGAAAATTATTCAAAAACAACGTTTTGTAGTCCCCTGATTTCTTCTCCAAAACTTAACCGATTAAATAGGTTTTTTCATTAAATGTTTAAAAAATGTCATAACTGTGTCTCTATGTTCTTATATTTTGATATAATTGTGTTAAAATTGGTTTCTAGAGGTTTGAACACAACGGAAAAAACTTACCAATTTTGGATGTTTTTGAAGGTTAATATCTCCTTTAATAATTCAATAAAGAAAAAAAGGAAAACATAGGAACATGCTAATATATCATTAGATTGTTGATGTAAAAATCATTGTTCTACGGGTAATATCCAGCGAGGAATCAGGGGACTACGTTTCCATACAAAACATGACCGCTCCATTTCCTCTTAAAGAGAACGGACCACCTTGTGTCTGAACCTTATCGATGTTTCGCAGCGGCCACATCCCTACAACAGCTACCCCCCTTCTATCGATTTGCAACGACAAAGCCTACTTTTGCCTGTTTGCTCTTTTCTCATCGCAACCAAACATCCTAACTCCAACTAGATAAAAGTCAAAAAAGGACTCTACCCACTTGTGCTAAGGTTGCTTTTCAATTAAAATTACAATTGAGTAAAGACTATTACTATCGACTCCAAATCTCTTCCTAACCCAACCTCGCGTGCAATAATGAGTTTTACGCCCCGCAAAATAAATACCGCTTTTCCTCATTGCATATTTAAATAGAGAATCGTAAAGGCTGGGAACTGAAAAGAGGGTTTCAGCGAAATGTTTCCACTATGATATCTGCTTCAGTGGGAGCTCTGTGGGAAATGGGCATGGGTTGGGTATAGTGGGATGAAAATGTGGGATTCTGGATTAGGTAAGTGAGACCTGAAATCCGAGGTCAGTTCTATCTATCAGCACTGAGGATGTGAATCTCGTGGAGTGTTAGTCCCGAAGGTTTTCGTGTGTGATTCGAGTTTGTTTTTGGGTGGTCTTGTGGCAGTGATTTTGTTTTGGCCCTGACATTCGCGTCAATGCAGCGATTGGTTTATAGATTATTCGACCCACTATAGAAGGTAAGGTGACTGGATTCCATACATAATAAATGCAATTTTGCTTGAGCACGTGCCTAATTTCAGTTAGCAATTTATAAAGCTAATTCCACGACACTGGAGTAAAATTTTAATCTCGGAAGCACTCTTGACTTGCGGGTAAATCAATTCTTCATACGAGTATGACGTTTAAGAGTTACTTATTGTAGTGTTACGTTACGGATTTTAATATTTCATTGATTCAGTATGAGTTTAATAAATGAAACCAAGTATTAGGAAGTACATACGTAGGTAAACATTGCGCTTGTATTCCCAAACAGTATGTATGCTGACAAAGTTTCCCGTTTGGTAACTACTAATAACTTTTAGCACAGCAAAATTATCGCTTTAAGGCCAAATTAAAGCGGTATAAAAATGAACAACCTATCGCTTAAAAACGCCGTATTCCTTAGTCGGGTCTTTCGACATCCAAGACAGAAACGGAGAGGGTGAACTTTAACAACTTTATTATGAGACCAATGCTGAAATCGCAGGAAAAATGCCTGTTTCCTAGATTCTAGCTTATGTGATGCAACTGATTTGTATGAGATAAGCATTTTTTTTCGCTATTTTATTATTTATTTCGTAACAAATGTTGTTCAGTATCACCCATCACCTAAACCTAATTTTACAGTTAGGTTAGGTAAAGTTTGGATGGTCCTTAAAATTTTACTATGTATGTGTCACCGGAAAATAACACATTCCGTAAGTTTATAAATTTCCTAAAAATTTTCAGGAAATTTATAAACTTCCGTAAGATTCCAAACGACAAACAAATTGTATTATTTTACGGCCGCATTTCCGTAAAATAATCAATTTACGTTAGGTTAGGTTAGGTTAGATTATGTTAATTTAGATCAGATTAGCTTTATTTATGTTAGATTAGGTTAGGTTAGATTATATTAAATTTTGCAAAAATGCGGGCGTAATAACATTTTTTGTCTCCCGTTTGGAATCTTACGAAAGTTTATAAACTTCCTAGGAAATTTATAAACTTACGGAATGTGTTATTTTCCGGTGACATATGTATGACATGTGTATTGGGTAACTTACTCATGTTTATGATTGCAAGTACGTATTTGAATTAAATTCACTGCATTGAGACCATTCTACCTTTGTGCCAAATTCTTCACTAAAAGAGTTACAGAGTGGAGAAAAACCTAACCAACAAAGATTTAATTTCCGGTACAAGCTTTTGTTATCGATTGTACTTTTTACCAACGTACTTTTTGCCAACTTGTCGGAGACGGTGCCGACTGGGGCACCAGAAGTCTAACACCAGATTATTGCATTGCCATCCGATTTACACCATTTTACAAAATTTCACCTCTATCGAAAACCGGGAAGTGTAGCTAGTCGCAAGATTTGGCTAAGTACAGGCAACGCAACGGTACAGAAGAAAGAACGATTAAAAAGCACTTTCTGGTAATATCAAATTACTTTACAGTGGTATTACCTAACTACAGTCATACTTACCTGTCATTATCCGACGTCTTTAGTTAGACAGGACACTTACCTGTCATTTTCCGACGTCTCTAATAAAATTAGACAGGATACTCACCTGTCATTTTCATAGGTTTTGTGCGGGAGGGGTGCGGGGTATAAATCAGAGTGGTGCGCTTCACGAACTCACGGAACTCGCCTTAACATTGTGGTAAAGACTCCAATCGAGAGATCTCTCTCCAGGCAGATGTTACGCCTTGGGACCGGAGTCCGGGGAGAGGAAGTTGGAAATTGCATTTATGCAACCGATCGTCGAAACTTCGATAGCGGGATGTAGGCTTCCATTTTTCGTGACAGTAGAAGCTAAACTTTTCGATGATAGATGGCGCTAGATGACATAGACAATATCTTCCCGCACTACCTTCTACGATACGCAAGTTAAGCCTATAGTGGGGCTGTATTAACTGGCCACCGGTTTCCAGTGATGTGGGCGCTGCCGCTGCTGGCGCTGGGCGCGCTGGCGCAGAAGCCCAACCTGGACGCGATCCTGAACCGGCGCACCGACGTCTACATCGCCGGCTTCTTCCCCTTCGGCAAGGGCGTCGAGAACTCGCACACTGGTAACTATTACTACGTGTTCAGATGAAAAAGGATACCGTTCATCCAATGCGGTCGCCACACGTGATCCAAACTACGTCGCGTTTAGGTACCACCACGTACAGGGATTGTTGAGCCACTTACCTATTTTTGTAACTTGGTCGTGTAATACTAATCCATTGATTACACGTCTAAATTGCGAACAGTGGCAAGTGGCTCAACAAACCTGTTCGTGACTGTACACCGTGACAGCTCACTGTGATTGCCTTTTAAAAAGAGTTTCGAGGCAAACACCAAATCTCAGACGTGCTCGATTTAAGACTGTAATTAACTTATCTGTAAGTTGTTTCTTTATTAGGAGTGAATCTCATGGCAGTTTTATGTTCAAAAGATCGTCGAATTTCCATGAACATAATTAAACTGTCATCCCTATTTTCTCTACTTCTCTAATATCCCTAGCTAATATAGTTCCTATTAAATCTCTAACAGTTCCCTGTCTGTTTTCTTTTAGTTCTCTCTACTAGGTATTTAAGCACTAGTTCCTTTATAAATCTCGTCTTCTATCTTCTCACGCTTCAATAGGTACCTAGTTAGTTCGTAGTAGGACGTGGAGACGTGGCACGTGGACTAATGAAAAATTAATAATGTTACATTTTTTCACAGTTTAGTACGAGTATGTAGTGTAAATCCCAATGTTATATCTCCACGCGTCCCTGAGAAAAATGGTCTTGGCATTTGAAAGATTAGACATCGAAGTTTCCTTAATCCTTTAGTTAGAGGTACGGAACTCTAAAAATGTAGATAAATACCTCGACAGACCCTACGAATATGTGGCTACATGCAATACCAGCATGGCATCTAGCACCCTTTGTCAAGTCTTACGTGCCACCCTATAACATAAAATACCCACTTATCTTCATATCGCTTATTTTTAGCCACAAAGCCGTGATATAAAACACCATAAATAATTCATCGATTGATACTTATCGGGCATCACTGAAGCTCTATGAAAATCGAAGCGCTTTGCTTTATTTCTTGCTTTTGCATAATATTCATGATCGTAAGAGGAGGGGTACCTTTCTCGTCCATTAAGGGTGAAGACAAACGAGCGTAATTTAGTGAGTTGTGAGTCGCGTATTTTCGGTCACTTATTTTACTTTCAACTGAATTTACAACTTATTTTGCGTGGTCATGTGACATCGACTGCATTTTTGTATCAAACCGAATGCAGCACATTTTTTGCGGCCGAAATTCTGCTACTCACGACTCACAAAATTACGCTCGTTTGGGCTCACCCTTATAGGAAGAGAAAGGTACCACTCCTCTTACGATCATGAATATCATTCATGGGGGATGCAGCCCCCCTTTTAGACCGAAGGTTGGTGAGGTATCATAGTGCAATGGGAGATTGGAAGACCCAGTTGTCAGCTCGAGCCGCGTGAACATTGTCGTGATACTGATGGTCTCGTGAACTCTACTGTAGGGCGAGGGGTGATGCCCAGCGTGAAGCTCGCTCTGGACCACGTCAACGAACACGACTCCGTACTGCGCAACTATCGGCTGCACATGTGGTGGAACGACACTGAGGTATGTTTTATATTCTCATCGTTTTTAGCATATAAATGTGTAATAATCCAGCTTTAATAAGTCCCACTGTTTAGCCTCTCCGTCGCCTATCCTCGCAGTATGAGAGTGTTTGGGGTTTGGGCTGCAGTCCTCACAAGTCGAACCGCTAGACTACGGCTTTTCCCCTTAAAATCATTCTTCCTCACGACGCGGCTGTATGAAGTGCGTTTTTTAACCGACAGAAAATCGTCTACGTATACAATAACTTTCTCGTCTTCGACAGTGCAACGCAGCAGTTGGAGTGAAGTCATTCTTCGACATGATGCACTCGGGTCCGCATAAACTGATGCTGTTTGGAGCAGCCTGCACCCACGTCACCGACCCCATAGCTAAGGCGTCCAAGCATTGGCATCTTACCCAGGTGAGGAAAAAAGACCAGTGACCAGCAGGCTTAATACGTAGTACGTAGAGACGTAGTCAAGTAGTAACTCGATGGTAGGTGGCGCTAGGTGTCGCTATAGTTTAATCTCCTCCTCAGCTCTCCTACGCCGACACACACCCCATGTTCACGAAGGAAGCCTTCCCAAACTTCTTCCGCATTGTGCCCTCGGAGAACGCATTCAACATCCCACGTATACGGCTGCTTCAACACTTCAACTGGACGAGGGTGGGAACCATCTACCAGAATGAACCGCGATACGCTCTGGTAAGTGACCTTCATTGCTTACAGTTTTTAGTGTAGTGTGCTATCAAATTCTTGGCAATAATAACATAAACGTCGATGAAAAGTGGGGTAGTTGTGCGCCAGTGCACGGTGCGTGGTTAACAGCAATCGCTACAGCTTTTAAGATGAAGGCTACGGAAGGGAATCAATCGGTTCGATGGTAGGTACATAATTATAAAGTCCTCAACCTCATCATTTATTTAGATTACTTTCAGTATCCCCAACAACTATTCCGGATGCTATGCGCTTTTGTATGACTGAACAGGTGACCAGGTCTTAAGCTGTTAAAAGGATCTCTCAAGGCCTGACATGTTCCAGGCACACAACCGTCTCATCTCCGACCTGGACATCCATGGTATCGAGATTCTGGAGCAGCAGAGCTTCGCGACGGAGGTCAAGTCAGCGCTCGCCAAGCTCAAGGAGAAGGATATTCGTATTATCCTGGGAAACTTCAACGAGACCTGGGCTATTGAGATCTTCTGCGAGGCTTATAAGTAAGGAGTCATAATAATCTTGCTCGCGAGTCTGTTAGCGTAGATCGCTATCCTGCGTGAACTGTGCACTGTTTAAAGCCTTAACGTTAGAGTGTGGCCATTTTGAAATTTCTTAGGATCTCATTTCCTACACAGGGAACACTACATGTTTCGAGAAAACTATCCAACTGAAATACTGACTCTGTAACTTTATATAATGTTGCTGTATTAAGATAAGCATGAAAATCATTGCCTTCGTGATAGATCTCATGAAACTTGCTATCTCTGAACCGAGTCAGCCGGTATTTAAGTATTCGTCTAAAAATATCTATGTGACAATACACTATCAGAAATTCGTTCGGTCAGAATATATTAGTTCTGATGACTGTTTGTATATATTTTTGTACTACGCTCTCATGAAATCCACAATGCCTCTGACTAGACTGGAGATGTACGGGCGCGCGTACACCTGGCTCCTCCTCGGCACGTACAATCCTAAGTGGTGGCACCGACCCGCACCGTGCTCCAAGAAAGACCTCACCACAGCCCTCGACACGGCCATCCTGACAGATTTGCTGCCATTATCCACTACTGGAGAAACCACTGTCTCAGGAATCGTAAGGACTACTTAATTCAGATAATGCTCGCGGGTACTTCAAAGAACTAGACTTGAACATTACTTTTTACAGACGGCGAAAGACTATCAAGTTGAGTACGACAGGAGAAGAGGCCTTGAATATTCCAGGTTCCATGGATATACTTACGATGGTAAGTAAAATGTTGAAACTTTTTTACGTTGGCTTTCCTTGAAGTCTAATAATATGAACATTATGCCTGTGTTACATTAGTAACAGGTTGTTAACCTGTCACATAAAATTCACCTTAACCTATTTCATTAGTCGCTTCTTACGACATTCAAGGAATGCACGGCATGGAGAGGCGTCATTCTAAACCTAGCGTGTAGCGTAGCTTGTAGTGTCTACTACACGCTACACGCTACACGTCAATCCTTACTCCTTACTAATATTATAAGTCAGAAAGTGAGTTTGTTTGTTTGTTTGTTTGTTCCGCTTTCACGCCGTAACTATTGAACCGATTGCTTTGAAATTTTGCAGATGTAAAGATAGAAGTCCGGATTAAATAATAGGCTACTTTTTATCCCGGAAAAATTAAAGTTCCCGAGGGAAAACAAAAATATAGTTTGCTTGATAGATCGATATCGATCGATGATAGATCGATTTGGATCGATGACCGATCGATAGATGATAGGCCGATGGCGCTTTATACTGCAATATAACCGAGTTCCACGCGGGCGGAGCCGCGGGTGGAAAGCTAGTCTAAAATAATACATACAATCACGCCTGTATTCCCAAACGGGGTAGGCAGAGCACACCGAACGCTACATAGTGAAACCGACTATGTCACGTTTTGTGGCCACTTCTAGCATAATATCGAAAATAATGAGACATCTTTAACGAATTGCCAAGTTTAGTGTTTTCAAATACCAAATGAATCATAATCTTATCGAAGGGCATAATATGTATTATTTATCTCCCGACATACATACTTTCCCAACTTTCTATCGATCCTGAGTTAGTGTCCCACAGGGCAAAGGCAAAGTTTTGCCAACTTATAGACATAGGTTTTTGTGTTTTTTTTTGCAGGCATTTGGGCTATGGCATTAGCTATTCAGACGGTGGCGCAACGAGTGAAATTACGGTACAAAGAGAAGACTGTCCAGGACTTCCGCTACCGAGACAAGGAGTGGGAACAGCTCTTTCTGGACGCGCTCAGCAACGTCACTTTTGAGGGAGTCACTGTTAGTATTTACTTGTTTACATTATGTAGATTTGTTGGAACTATAACCAACCTAACTCCTTTTTACTTTTCGAACTTGTATAAAATTCTGCTTTTCGATAGTTGGTTCATCATCATCAATTCCATCATCATTTTTAAGCTTAAAAAGATCTCAATGGTGGGCACAGATCTGTTTTCACATTGAGAGGTCTCGAGCTGTTCAAACGGGGGCTGAAGCGGATCAGGTACTTCACACTCACACGCCATGAAATACATCGTAGGTAGAGGCAGAACTTGAAATTCTACTATAAAACTTTGAGATACGAGCCAGTCTTTAAACCCACAGGTCTGCACGAGAGTCCATTCCACGAATCAAACCAAGATTACCAGATTTCTGCTTGTTCCATGACATGGTTAATTGAGTTTTGATCGTCTTCTTTCCAGGGTCCTGTCCGGTTTTATGAGAACGAGAGGAAGGCGTCGATTCTTCTAAAGCAGTTCCAGGGAGACGAGGCCGGCGAGATCAAAGTGGGCGAGTACTGCGCTGAACGGGATCACCTCGACCTGGCCAATGGACAGATGTTCAAGTGGTTCGGGAAGTTAGTATACATCTTGAGATTCCCTTTCCCCTTTATACCACCCGATTCTACAAATATTGAGCAAATCTGGTAATTCACCAAAAACGATGTTGCACCAAAGAAATTCCGAAATAGGCCTATGATAGGCATGGTGATCGCTTTCCATCAAGTGATCGAATTACATCGTTGCCTTCCTTGTGATATGAAAATAACCTAACCAACTTCAAAAGTTGAACACCAGCCGAAATTTGAGTCTCAACTTTAATCATTATAAAAACTGTTGATTATAATTTGTTTCAAATCTAGGTTGGAACTGCAAGGAAACTGGCTTGCGAATAAAAAACCCATAAAAATTCGCTCCTTCTATTTATTTACATTGACACAAACGTTGACGTCAGATTTTTTTTTTTCAGGAACCCACCCAAAGACCGCACGCTGCTTCTCATCGAGCATACCCAAGTCAACATCACAATTTACTCGTTCCTCGTCGCCTGTTCTGTCCTGGGTATCATCATAGCTACCGCCTTCCTCGCCATGAACATACATTACAGGAACCAGAGGTACCTACATTGAAGTCACTTCGTCACTTTTGTCATGAATACATAAATATCTCACTTGTATTTCCTAGTGGAGTTAATAGAACATGGGGAACTTTAGCCACATATGTACAACACCACAATTACTTCACGAGATTCAGTGTCAATTAACGTCAGACAAAAGGGGCACAACAGACAGCTTGCTAGCCTATGACCAGCATACCTTGATGTATTTACTAACGGCACCTCCTTATATCCTCATTGCCAACATCTTCGAATAATAAAATTGTGATTTTAGAAACTATTAAATAAAAAAATAGTAGGATGGTCGGCTTAGTAAGTATCATTAGATTCATTAGTGGACTTGATAAAATATGCCTTGAGGTTCTTCCGACATCTAGGAGATATTTCACGAGAACTAAAACGCCATCATCAATGCGACTAACATTCCTAGGTACATCAAGATGTCTTCTCCGCATCTGAACAACCTAATCATCATCGGCTGCATGCTCACATACACCAGCGTCATCTTCCTGGGGCTGGACTCCAGTCTCAGCAGCATAGGTATGTACTCCGACAACAGCCAAGCTCTGTACTGTCAAACCTATCGCAGTGTCATTAATATCTGTATCTTCTCTTCAACTGTTTCGGATACAAGGTAACTCCATATAAAATCACCACATCTTTCAATTTTCCACAACACTTATTCTATCATGCTTTGAAGAATTTCTTAGAAGCTAGTTTAGACGGCTGATACGAAGCTTTGCTTCTGAGAAACCTTCTTCACCCTTGTCGGACAGGACGATGATGGTGGTAAAACGATATGCTAAACATTGGCACTGTCGACGGCATGAGGCACGCCGGGCGAGTCACCTGATCTCATCATCTTCATTAATTCTTAGGTCTTTCTCAGGGATCCCGTGGAGGTAACGACAGCTTGCTCCCACCCCAGCTTGAGCTTCATCCCCGGGCGATGTGGATGCCGTTAACCAAATTTTGGGAACTCTAACCCCACCCCCGACTATTAGACTAGAATTTTCATTCTGAGAAAGACCTAGGTCGTTTTCCAGGTCGAGGAGTCGTCAGCATGTTTCCAAGTTTTGGTTTCATTTTCCTTTACTGCGAAGCTTTTGTCGGTTGGTGGTATGTGAACTGTTGTATTCGTAGCTTTATTTAGTGCTTGGTTTACTGTCATGTTCTGCTTCTATGTACGATTTGTTGAGCTATATTTTGTTATATTCTTTGCATACGTCAAGTTCTGCGACGTCTTGAGCAACTACTCTGACTTTGTCACATATTTGGCTCATGATCACTCAGAGCATGTTGGATTGTCTTCGGAACGAACCAACTTTGAACTACTGTTTGAATGTACACATAGTTTCCAAAAGGAATCTTTGAGAAGATGCTAGAACCCTTGGTTGTACGTGTGAAAAGTCCATATACTTATCATTTAAATGACATAATTATAGCTAACGTGGAGGCTTCTGATGTTGTCTTATGGATTATCAGCTGAGTTAACATTACTCTACTAAAAATACTACAAAATCAATGATTAAGTAATTAGCCAAAACTCATAATAATATAAAGGAGCCATACTGCTCCATGAGACAATAAGCAGCTGCTGAAAACCAACTCACCATCCTTTTTAATAACGAGGTTGCCATTGATATCTTAGGGCCTTTATACACCTATCGTGTTTAGAGCATCGTCGTCTTACTTTGATTGCCATACAGTAAACAAGACGTTGACAAGACAACGATACTCTGAAGAAGCGAAGTGTACCCCTTAAAGAAAACTGTCCATAAAAACAACTGCTTGCTTAAAAACTGTCTTAATAAAAGGGATGCCACGAGTGTCAGCAATAGCCTTCCCTCTGCCCTTACCTCGGTTAATGACCTCTCTGTCTACAGCCGCGTTCCCCTACATCTGCACGGCTCGCGCTTGGCTTCTGATGGCTGGCTTCAGTCTCGCTTTTGGAGCCATGTTCTCCAAAACCTGGAGGGTGCATTCCATCTTCACTGATGTCAAGCTTAACAAGAAGGTAACATCGTTAATAGATATTACTATTTACATTGAACTCAATTCAATTTTAATTGGACAATAAATACTTAGTGATGATGACGATATCCCATGGTCTCTATTATTTGAGAATTCTCAAACTTAGAGAGTTCAAAATTTTCAACAAAAACCGATCGCCTTATCCGAAATCGGTTTAGCTAATCGTCATAAGGTCAAAATAATGACATAAGAGATGAAGAGACGTAGAGAAACCATCTCAAACTCAAATCTTAGAAGTCACATACTCAACTTTGGTCAGTCTACTTTATGGCTCCTCTACATGATGGGCCATCATGATGGTCCATCGTAGTGGGCCACCATATAGAGGGCGTAGTGGCGTAGGCTGGCTTATGGTGCGTACGATGCCGGAATGGCCGCGGTGTCGGTTTTCGCCCACACATCAAAGGTAGTGAGCCAGAACAACTGAACATCGCCATTGTGTAGATCCTTTTCATCCATCGCATGGCCATTTTGCTGGACAAGCGCTGGCCCATCATGTAGAGGAGCCATTACACCTCAATTTTATTGCCCTTGCAGGTGATCAAAGACTACCAGCTGTTTATGGTGGTCGGGGTCCTGCTGTGCGTGGATTTCGCCATCATGATCACGTGGCAGGTGTCTGACCCCTTCTACCGCGCGACGAAGCAAATGGACCCTGTGGTGAGTGCACCATCAGGCACCAAAGTCTTTCTACGTACATATGTTACCCTAGCCCCACCTGTCGTGGAGTAGTACAGTCGAGTTCATAAATATATGAGCAGACAAATGCCAAATATGTAAACTTTTGCACCTTATTGTCAATGTCATAAGGGTGTACAGATATTTTTGAACCCTCAGTTTTGCTCATATATTAAATGAACTCGACTGTACAACTTTTTCAACACACGTCAACTACTTACGTTAAGCCGGGTACAGACTGCTGTAATGTAATATGCAATGTAACACGCAAAGAAAGAATTTGCCGTCCACATTGTCGAAATGTATCATGCAATGGAACAGAATTCCTATAGTGTGGACGCCTTGTGCGCACGAATCGTGCACACTAGGCGCACGAACACGTGTTACATTGCGTGTTACGTTATAGCAGTCAGTACCCGGCTTCAAAAACTCAATTAGCTGTGAAAAACATGGCGCTAAAGAAGTTTCGAAGATCGGTTCGAAGTGTTCGAAATTTCTCTCTGAAGGCTTCTTTGACCACGTCCCCAGGCACAACATATGCCTGGATACAGATCTTTTTATTGGAGTCTTTCGCGCACAAAACATACGAACATACATAACATCAGGCCTGTATTCACAAAGGAGGTAAACACAGGAAACGTTACCTGACATTTCAGGTTTCAGGTAGATGAAAACAGTATGTATGATAGTGGCAGGTTTAGCAACCTGTTTAGCGCCTAGCATCTACAACATACCACATACCTTAACCTGTTTCCTTAGTCACTTCATACGACATCACATTACAAACCTTCCTTTTAAATCACTCTATGTAAAGAAAAGTACCTAAAATGTACCTAATTTCTTCTTGGTAGCCGCATCCATCGAGTGAGGACATCGAAATAGTGCAAGAAAACGAGTACTGCCAATCGGAACAGATGTCCATCTTCATCGGAGTCATCTATGTCTACAAGGGGTTGTTGCTGGTAAGAAAGTTTTAGTGGATTGTGTATTATGGAAGCCAAATGCCATTTTAAAGCGAGGGTAATCCCGATACGTGGGACGGATTGTTCAGTTGCAATTCCAATTACAATTATAATATGGAATCCTGTGCGAATCTAAAATTTCAATCGGTTTTGCAAGGTGTCAATAATACTCAGTTCTAGTTCAGGTAATCTACTATATAAAAATAAGTCGTGTTTTCCTTCCTGACGAAATACCTCCAGAATGCAGGAACCGATTTGGCCAATTCTTTTTTTAAAATGTTCGTTGAAGTTCAGGGAAGGTTTGTAAGATGAGAAAGTGTGGAAAAAATTAGTGTAACATACTAAAAAACTAAAAAATCGTTCTCCCATACAAATTTTTCAACTCCAAAAAACAGTAAGCGCCGCAATATTTCATACATCTTACGCGTTTTTATTAAAACCTTCTCTCTTTAGCTCAAGAACGACGGAAGCGCCGCTGATTTTCATACGTCTCCCGCTTTTTTGCGAGCAAAATAGGTACTTTATATTATTCAGCACTAATGTCGTTAGGGCGAAAGTTACTTACATTTCGTTAATAAATTAACCCTTATTCCCTAAGATACGCGGCTGTCAAAATTTATCCTGAACTGACAAATTGTGACATTATTTACGGCATATTATCACCAGCCAGCTAGCCACTTGGCCACATAAAACCTATTTGGATGTTTAGATGTTTTGATACATTGTTGGTTTATGAATAACTAGCTGTGCCCGCGACTCCGTCCGCGTGGATGAGTGACTATTCCCATGCTATTCCCCCCCGTTTTTTCCACATTTTCCAATATTTCTTCGCTCCTATTAGTCGCTGCGTGATGTTATATAGCCTAAAGCCTTCCTCAATAAATGGTCTAACCAACACACAAATAATTTTTCAGTTCGAACCGATAGTTCCTGAGATTAGCGCGTTCAAACAAACAAACAAACTCTTCAGCTTTGATTTGTCAAAGAAGATTAATTGTCTTTTTACTATTTACTAAAACGCCCTCGAATAGCGCGCAAAATTAAAATACACATACATACATATCCTCCGCCTGTATTCCCGAGAGGGGTAGGCAGAGCACATGAATTCAAAAATCCAGTGCCACGTTTAGCGATTTCAGAGCAACCAGATGATCAAACGTGATACTGCAGTGACAGATTGCTAGCCCATCGCCCACAATACACTAACCCTTTCCCAGAGCCGACTCTTACGACACCCACGGGAAGAAAGGGGGAGGTGCTATTCTAACCCGGCACCACACGGGATATAAATTAAAATCCATACTAATATTATAAATGGGAAAGTGTGTTTGTTTACTTTGTTTGTTTATCAGTCTTTCACGGCTAAACGAAGCGACGTAGTGACGTGATTTTTGGGTGGAGATAGTTGAAGGGATGGAGAGTGACATAGGCTACTTTTTGTCTCTTCAAAACTCCCCATTTCACTAAAGTGAGAGGTGGAAGTTTGTGGAGAATACCGCAATTTTATATGTAGAAAGCTATAAATTGGTATATGGGATGAGCTATCTCTTCTGTGCTACCCCGAAATTAACGCGAGCGGAGCCGCGGGCAAAAGCTAGTTCTATTCTATATTTTAATGCGCGCTCTACACTCGCGACGCGAACACCCGCGAACGCCCGCGAAAGCCGCGAATCGCGAGTGTAGATGTTGTTCACGCCTTGCGTTCGCGCTTAGTTATTATGCGTGAGCCGCTGCGTAAATTCACGCCGTGAATTCACGGCGCGACTTCGCGCCGCGAGTGTAGAGCGGGCTTAATAAAATTTTCAGGTTTTCGGCGCTTTCTTGGCGTGGGAGACGAGATCGGTCTCGATTCCAGCCCTGAATGACTCTAAGCACATCGGTCTATCAGTCTACAACGTGCTCATAGTCTGCATCACTGGAGCACCCCTCGCTCTTGTAAGTCACATCACATTTATGCCCTCGAATTATGATCATGTAAGTATTAGTCTCTTTCACTTTTCCACACAGAATTGGCAACAGCAACAGCCCATTGAAAAACGCCTTACGTTCAGCAGGAGCTAAAACGCATATCGGGCCACGTATGACGACCCCAGCGCCACATATAGTAGTGGAACTTCTTTGCAGGCGTTATCTACATAACCAACTGTCAAACAGCTAACGAAGTTCCGTGCTTAAAACTTCTGACTGTGAACTTCGGTTCTCAGGCATAACATCTGCCTGCTGCCTGGATGGATATCTCTCTATTGGGATCTTCCCCAGATAATTAATGAAAGTAAATTAAGCAAATAAGGATACTTCCCTTTGACGGTGTAGCTTACAACTACAAACAATCTCCAATCTTTTTCCAGGTGCTTGCGGATCACAAGGACGCCCTTTTCGTGCTCATCGCCGTTTTTATCATCTTCTGCACAACGACTACACTCTTCTTAGTTTTCGTTCCGAAAGTAAGTTTCTCATACATACAATACAATTACGCCTATGTTCCCAAATGGAATAGGCAGAGCACACCAAACGTGAGATAGACAATACCATGATTATGACTTGATCACGCTTCGCAGCCACTTTTAGCATTTTTTTAGGTTTGTAAAGATGGAAGAGGTAGAGTAGTAAGTTTCTATACTTTACAATGCACAGAATTACTATACGCCTTCACTATAGCCAGAAGAGAATTGTCACCTATACCTCTCAGTTGAGCGTAATATAATATGAGTACCATTACTTTGTGTCATTATCTTTGTTGCTGACCAATCTCAACATATGTAGGGCAATCGATGGACAGCCAAAAGTTGGAAAAGACTGAGAAATTATTTTTCTAAGATTCTATTCTATAGTGTTCTAACAATTCCACTCTCAACCCCAACTCGCAGTGGGTAGAGCTGCGTCGCAACGGGCAACCCGGCACGGCGCCGTCTCGGATCCGAGCGACGCTCCGGCCGGCGTCGACGCACGAGTGCCGTTCACCAGGGCCCGAGCTTGAACGAAAGCTGAAGGAGTTACGGCAGTACAACAACCGGTACCGGCGGACGCTGCAAGCCAAGGAGAATGAACTGCAGGTGAAGTATTACCACGACGTCTTCAGTACAATCCCAAGAGTACCCTCTCAGTCACTTGCAACGTTGCGTTGCGACTCGTATTAATCATTCTATTTCGATTTTCAGATGCTGCTAAGCAAATTGGGCAGCGACGCAGGTTCGGAGTCATCCACGACCAAAGATTCTAGATCTCCGGCCACTCAAAGAACTAAACTCCCACTGCCCAAAGAAAATATCAGTCATCCAGGTAAAGTACCAATACAAACATCTTCAAAACTCATATTGATTTGACATCATCGTTTCATTCCTACTTTACTTCCAAGAGATCCAAGATTCCAATGCTCTATTTTGAGGTACAGTCGAGTTCATTAATATATGAGCAAAACTGAGGATTCAAAAATATCTGTACACCTTTATGACATTGACATTAAGGTGCAAAAGTTTACATATTTGGCATTTGTCTGCTCATATATTTATGAACTCGAATGTACTAAATATCACATCTGTAAATGGATGGAACCTTTGAAATTAGTCTTGGTTGCTTATGGGATAATCTCTGAACCTTTGGTTGCAGAGACAAGTGATATAACCTCAGTCTGCAGCCTCAGCGCATCAGCAGGCGCAGAGGCAGAGTACATCAACCTACAAAACCAGGCCAATGAAAAGTAAGCAACATAATTTAAGGATAATACAAATCTTAAGTAGACTGGTATGACTAAGTGCGAGTTGTGTTGTGCTGGAGATTAAGGATACTTGTCACTGTCTAAGCAAGACTCAGATAATGTCAAGTAGTCAAGTAGTCTATCCGGCGCTCAACTCGACCCTAGTGCATACACATACATACATACATATTCTCACGCCTGTATTCCCGAGAGGGGTAGGCAGAGCACATGAATTCAAAAATTCAGTGCCACGTTTAGCAAATTCAGGGTAACCAGATGGTTAAACGTGATATCGCGGTGACAAGTTGCTAGCCCATTGCCCACAATACACTAACCCTTTCCCAGAGTCGACCCTAGTGCGTCGCTATATAATAGTTTTTCGAAGTAAGACAAAAAATAGTCAGAAATAACTTACAGAAAGCCATGTGACAGCTTAAGAGGGTCCTATACAAATAATGGACAGACCAAAAGATTGTTACAAAGTTACGTCTTTTGCAATTTTGTCTATAGAATACTCGTTGTTGCACAGACGCGCAACAATTAGTTATTCAAAACGATTAGGTCAACAGCGTATCTATGTAGTAAAACACTTCTGTCTTCAGAGAACGTATTTGCATGAAAAAGAACGCAAACTATAGACTGTAAAGAGTAAACTAACTCAAGTGTTTTGAAGATCTTCTCATTGCAGACAAAAGCCATCAGCACCTCCAGAGCCCATCAAGGAGGTGCCCAAGGAGCCTAAGAAGGAGCAGACGAAGAACGTGTCCTTCAAGAATCACTTGGACTACACCAGCCCACCTTCCTCAAAGGCTGTTCCGGAAAAGGACCAGCTTGCGAAGCTACCTTACGGGTGGACAGCCGAGGTGAGAATGGTGAGCAGTCGTTTTCAGATCGAAAAGACCAAAATTATAACCTTTTTTCGGAATTTCAGA
Source organism: Adoxophyes honmai (assembly GCA_005406045.1). NCBI lineage: Eukaryota > Metazoa > Arthropoda > Insecta > Lepidoptera > Tortricidae > Adoxophyes > Adoxophyes honmai. Next base: position 8,313 of record BHDV01054217.1, on the reverse strand, counting down.
ACATTGTTACTCATTTTTTCTGGCAACCGGTTTATATTATCATATTTATTCCTTAAGATAACCCCCATAAAGACAGTCACTAAGGAATTTGTGATACGCAAGTAGTATACAACTTACTTCATAGGTATACACGCGACGTATAACAATCGTTTTGCATACAAAACTATATTGCGTATCATAGATTATTCCCCAAGAAGCGTATTTCAAATGAAGCACCAGCCAATTTTTAAAATTCTACCTTGGCCTCTCATTTATCTAAACCAACCATGAAACCCGACTGACATAAAAACCTTCGACAAAACCAATCCTACATCTTGCTTGCACAACCTTCACAGCATGAGACAGCATGCCTTATCTGAACAGGAACCCTCCGAGCCCGTCCCCAAGTCCTCACTGAAGCAGGAGCCAGTCAAGGCCGAGGCCAAGACCATCCCAGCCCTGAAGTCCAGCGAGACTGCCAAGTCTGTGCCAACGAAGGTGCAGGAACCGCTGTATACTAAAGCTGCTACGCCGAAGGTTAATAAGGTACGCATCCACATTGTTAAGTTTCGGGGTATGAGTTGAGGAAATCGGAGAGACTATAGGTTTTTATTAAGGACTTTAGATTGGCTACGTATCTGGAATTCTTCTGGTGTGGACGATTTTGTAGCTGTCCTAAGCATAGTCTTTTCAAAACTAACTTTATGTAAAATGTATTCCAACAAATCTACTACCTAATCGTCACAAGATACTAAACACCACGCCTAATTCCCTGTGATACAATACGGTCTTACATGCTCTGTAGCTCGATCTAATTTCTACTACAGATACTTTGAAAAACACTTTACAGACACCAGAACTCCAAAAGAAGCAAATGAAGTCCCAAGACACCACAAAGACTACACCGTCGCGCGACGTGAAAACGCGCGGGCACCGACGCATGTCCAGCGTTAGCGGAGCCTTACTCACGGACCTGATGCACGTATCAATGGACCATGATGACCTGGAACCACCGCCTGGCATGGAGAGGAAAGTTATTGGTAAGTTTTTGGGATAAAAGAAGAATCTATAAAGTAGAATCGCAAACGGATTTCAATGAATAACTACCTCAAAGTTGCAATGGAACTTTTGGAAGGTTTCGTGAAGCAAAAAACCTTAGAGTGGAAACTTTGTGGCGCAACTCGCCCGACAGGACGATCAAATTATGATTAGTTAAATTTCCAATGATTATTCTCATTTCAGGGCAAGAGAGAGACCCATCGGTGCCATCAAAGCCCAAACAAGAAGTTGAAGACATACTAGACATAGACGCTGACTATTCAACAGCAGAACGGAGAAAAGCATGTAAAGATTTCATTCCTAGACTCCTAAAATAGGACTGTCAAAGCAGCCTAAATACAAATTCAAACTTTCTACAAATACAAAATCGAATCCGTTTTCATAGCGGGGTTCAAATACATATTATATTCTCCATTTTAGGTCAAAGAAGAGACTCCGAAAGAAGAAAGAAAGAGTTTATAGTGGTGCAGAGCGACCTGTGGGACACAAACACGTTTCAATACACGTGTCAAAAGTCCCCGCCGCCTAAACCAGAAACAGGTCAGTAAAAAATTTCGTACCCACCTTTGAAATATTCAGAGAAACATTTTGACTCAACGAAGGGAAAGAAGCATATGACGGTGTAAGCGTTCACCAACCAACACCCATAGCTTATGTGATATGTGCTGCTGTTTTACAATTACAACAATCGTATTTGCGCTCATAGTGAACGATATGTTTTTGGTCGTCTGGTAGATTGAGACTTTTTGGGTATGTCGTGGATTAAAGTCGGCATGCTAAAGCCAAGTTGCTAACTCATTTTCATTTCCATAATCCCGTTATTCATTTATAGGACACCACCACTCTCCAATGCAGAGGAGTGTGTCTGAAAAAAGTCGGCAGCAGTCGTCACCGCATCACCATAGGTAAGATATGCAGCACAAAAGCTCACAAGCCACTGATATTCCTCCCAGAAATATAATAGAAATAACTCCTATTTACATTTTTTTTACAGAGAAGTGGATAGCAGGAGCTTAGAAAGGAGAGCTTCGAATGCTTCTATAAACTATGGTGAGACGAAATGATCTTTCTGATCAATCTTGTTAGGGCATATGAGGATTATGAGGGCAGTAATTTAGATACCCAACATTTTCCAAAATAACATTCTATGAATTCTAATATAACAGTCAACATTGTTCCGCACACCATTGATATTTAGTTTCGGCTTAATCTTGTCTGCTAAGGTTTGACAAATAAACAAAATGGTACTTGAGTCAAGTAAGTTGACATTCATTGATCCACAAGACAACGATGGTTATCCATAAGCAACCAGCGTTCCCTGTGGAACAAATTAGTTCGAAATTCCGCGACATAGCCTCACCACAAAATGTGGTAAGATGCGATATGGAATTAGAGATCAATAATGTAAACAACCAACTGTCAATGTCAAAGTGACATTCCAGAGGTAGTCAACCTATTTTTGTTACTAATTGATATATTATTGTCTTAATTTTTTAACTACTTTTAGTTTATTGACTCATAACAATATTCGTAGCATATTATGTGATATCTTTTGAAAATACGACATTATACTTGTGTTCGTATGGATCCAGACGAACAACAAACACAAATTTAACAATGAAACAAAAACAAATAACGAGATAAAACAAAACTTAACAACAAACAAAAATTCAACAAAACAACGCATAAGCGGGAGGGAACACATTCGATCACGACAGATGTCAGAAAACGAATAATAAGATTTTTAAAATGGCTTCCACGCGCGGAGGTAGAAAAGCAGTCTACACACGATCTTTTAAGTCCGTCCATCACAAGTTGAACAATATTTCATCGTTTCATAAGTTTCACTGAACAATTAATTATATAAATATGAATACGAATAAAAATACGAGCCAAATGTTTGCAATTTCTAACCATTGCCAGAGGCATAATTATAAAATAGTCATATTTGCATTTAGAAAAAGATGTGCTTGTTACTTTGTTTATTTAAATGTTTTGTAATGTTCACATGGTTTTATTCTGCTAATAAATTAGTTGTACTCATTTTTATCTAGAGTAATTATTGAATTTTAAGTTTTCCTAATTGCGTTTGCTTTTACTGCAATGGCAACACGTTTGTTTACAACTTTGATCTCTAATTCCATATCGCATCTTAATTCTTTATTTTTATTGAGGTAATTATCTTCCAGCAGGAACGACGAGAGGCGGCACGCCCGAAGGGTACAGAGAAGCGGAGACGCTTAGAATGACTGATCGGATTTCTAAGGTAGGATACTCCGATAATTTTCTCCCAAAGACTACAAATATATATGGTGCCATCGTGGGTCTGTATCTGTATGTCTACAGCCTACCTTCTGACTCTTCTAGTTAGACATGAACAAGCATTAAATAGAGCCATGCTAGTCATGCTGTGGAGGCATTTTGTAGAGTATCAGGTGCTCGACAATGAGTCTCCGCTAGATACACAGTCGTCTACGAATATACGACATGTGATTACTATTTCCCTGGCTAAATTGGAAAAGAACTCACCTCAATGATAATAATCCATAATTATTCAAACAAATCTAATTTATGAGTTCTTACCAACTGACAGAATCGAGGCGGCACTAGTCGAGTTGGGAAGGCTGTAATGAGTTCTCTCTCTAATATAACGCATTAAAATTTGCCTTTGTGTTGCAGCGTCGAGGGTCTGACTTTCCTCAGCCAGTCAGCACACCCCCTCTTCAGAGCCAGAGTAAAAGGCGGCAGTCTTCTGCTCAGGTTAGTTAGGTGCTAAGTACGAATGCCTGGGAGTTAAAAAAAAACTCATTTTGCCTTAATTTTTTGTACGTAATTTTTTGGTCAGTTCTGTGACGATCTATCAGTGGCGTAGCTAGCTTTTTATGCGCCCGGTACGACATTTCAATACTGCGCCCTTGAAGATACTGGTCTGATCATTTTTGTGCCACTCCTGGGTCTGCGCCCTGTGCCTGGGCACCGCTGGCACCGCCCTAATTACAGCAATGCAGTCAATTAAAATTGTATAACTATTGGTAGGTATACAGGGTTACTGGTAACTCGACGTATTCTTGGTAAGACTTGATAGAGGAGCTAAAATGCAATATTTTTAAACCATCATATGTATGGCCGAAAATTAACGGTTCTTGAGTTATTGATTGTTAAAGATTTTTTTTTAATTTCCCAAAATTTTACATTAAAACTTTTTTTTTTAAATTTGGCCGTCTGTTGCGGAATTTTTTTTTATTTTTGAATTATTAAACTATTGTCAAATTAAAACAAGTACAAAAACCCTAACAAAACAAATAAAAGTCTTCGAAATCAGCGACATTTTTTACGTTTTATTAAATCTGTGGTTGTTGTTACTAAACTATTGCTCTACCTAGTCGAAAAAAATAATATGACATCAAGTGTACAAATTGTTAGAAAAACATCTACGTTTCATCAGCTTTCTGAAAAGGTATCATAGTCCATAATAATCTTTAAGAACTTTTCACAAAACTGCCTTAAATGAACGATTTCGTTTGCGAGTCATCGCGGAATTGTATGGAGCGTTGTTGACCGCGGCAGTTGTGCAAACGTTCTGCTGGCTGCGCTGTCTCAGTTTCCATACTATTTTGTGATGACTCGCAAACGAAATCGTTCATTTAAGGCAGTTTTGCGAAAAGTTCTTAAAGATTGTTATGGATTATGATACCTTTTCAGAAAGCTTATGAAACGTAGATGTTTTTCTAACAATTTGTACACTTGATGTCATATTATTTTTTCGACTAGAGCAATAGTTTAGTAACAACAACCACAGATTTAATAAAACATAAAAAATGTTTTCGCTGATTTCGAAGACTTTTATTTGTTTTGTTAGGGTTTTTGTACTTGTTTTAATTTGACAATAGTTTAATAATTCAAAAATAAATAAAAAAATACCGCAACAGACGACCAAATTTAAAAAAAAAAGTTTTAATGTAAAATTTTGGGAAATTCAAAAAAATCTTAAAAAACCAATAACTCAAGAACCGTTAATTTTCGGCCATATATATGATGGCTTAAAAATATTGCATTTTAGCTCCTCTATCAAGTCCTACCAAGAATCCGCACTGGGCCCGCGTGGGAACTATAGCCCAAGCCCTCTCATACTGAGAGGAGGTCTGTGCCCTGCAGTGGGACGTATATAGGCTGGATGATGATGATGAATATGCATTTTGGTTTGCTTTACAGGTAAGAAGTTATCAAGAAGAAAAGCAAGAGAAGCAGGAGCGGCAAGAGAGACCGGAGAAGCAGGACAGAGAGAAAGAGACGCCCAGGCGGCACGACGACATACCTCGAAAGATTCAGGAGCAAGATGGCGACTGGAGACCAGATCCCGACACGATACGAGTCACGAAGTCCCAGGATTCTCCCGCGAAGAGACTGAGGCATGAGGCGGAGCCCCTAAAGAGAGCAAAAGGGGTGGGAGACTCCCCTAGGCTTTCGCAGGCGCACGTTCCCAGGCCTGATCACCATAAAAGCAGCCCCAATGTCGCGTCAAGGCATAAATCGGGTGGGTATTTTCCGCGAAATTGGATGTCTATCTTAAAACTAAAAATTTTGCTAAAAAATTAAAAAGCCTTGTAGCTACAATTTAGCCCCACCTATCGTCGAGTAGTAGAACTTCTTCTACAATGTCCTCTAAGTTCAGCGATTGTCAAAGTGGCTTAAATCAGGCTGACAAATCCGCCGTTTTACATTACGGCATGCTGTTATCAGAAACAGGGCCCTTTTGTAGAGTTTTGTGCGATCGAGTCTGCGCAGCAATAAATTCTCTGAATGGCGCGCTGTCAGATTCCACGAAACTCTGAATGGAAATTCCTGGAAACTGTCAGCGCGCCATTCAGAGAATTTATTGCTCCATAGACTCGATCGTACAAAACACTGTCGTCTGCGCTGCGCCTTAGCCGCATCGTATTACTGCTAAAATTTAACACTCGAAAACTAAAATTATCATTCAGAAATAAGCTACCGAAAGTGTCTCAGCCATCTGTCTCATTTTATTCAAATCGTTTTTGCTCTGTAGGTATATCATGTGAGTAAACGTAGAATAGGTACTCACCATTTTTTTTTTCGTAGGTTCACCAAACAAACGAGAAGACCGCAAGTCAGCACCATACGGCCGAACGGATTCCAAACGCCAAGACTCCGTGGACCAAAGAAAAATGTATACCGCCAGTTCAGAATCCGAACTTTTTGAGTGTGCCATCCTTCCCATCTTCCACAAACTCCTCACAGAGAGGCACAAAAGCCAACCGCACGGTCTCAACCTCACTTATGGAGTTAGTTGCCCGAATATCTCAATAAAATGTGACATAGTTGAATATTTGTAACTTTTAGGTTATGTTCTGACGCCCTTGTGACAGAGCAGAACAAGCAATATTGTTTTTTTTTTTAAGAAAAGTCGGTTGTTTTAATTTTTAGTTACAGGAAATAGTTAGTTTAATTCTCTGGTTAAAGTAAGTCTGAAAAGTATTCATATCTCACAATGTCAATTTTTATAGAGCCATGGACTTCTAGCTACCTTCCTAAAATTGTGTTTAAATATATTTGTTTTATTTTTATAAATAACGAACGGATCCCTTCGATACTTTCTAAAACTTCACGGATTACGAATTACGAACGATTTACTGGATTTACTAAAATGTATTGCCATAATCATGCCATAATCGTTCTGTCGAAAAATGGTAGAATAAAAGTCAATAAATTTTTCAGTTGTAAGGAAATGAAATATGAACTTTAAGCCCTTATGATTAAATTCATATTTAAACGATTCTGAAAAAAAATCGTCACACGCAATCTCAACTCGAAACATACATTGTAAAGTGTGACTAAAAAAAAGACGTTCATTAAAACGAAAATTCTCTGTCCAGCAGCATATTTTTGGACAAATAAATTTTTTACCCCTTTTCTTTAGATACTTTTCTTTGTTGTTTTAAATTTGGTTCTAGAACATCCTTTTACAGAATCACATCTTTTTGTGACATTACCTAACTGGAACCTGAAACGGATATTAAATGTTCTTAATGTAATTAGGTATTTATTTTATAATAAACCATTGTGATCCTATCAGTATGCAATAAACACTGCTATAGTTTTACAAAAATAGTGTGCCTCGTAAATGTATTTGAAATGCAATAACGAATTAAGTTAAATAAATAAACAAGACGCTTTAACTTCTGTGAAATACAGTGTTAGTTTTCTCGAATGTGGTTAGCATCTTGTATATATTACACATTACACTTGTACGCGTCCGTTCATTGAATGTATTTAGTACTAACTATGTATGTATTTGTATATGAATTCTCATTGTTGTCGTTATTATTTCAGCCTCCATTGAATGTATTACTTAATATGGAACAGTAGACGGTATTATAATTATATAGTTCTTGTATCTAGCAGAATTTGTTAAAATTTGGTACAATTTCTTGGTAACTAAATAAATAATTATTAAAATAAGTGATTAAATTCTTCAACGACAAGTTCGCTCACGGGTTTAGAGTAAAATGTAAAACAAAAATGTTGTTAATTCTTTAACATCGAATATTATAATTGAGTAAAAATTGTTCGCACAATGTTATTTTATAACTCGACGCACACCTCAGTGTATTCAAGTAAAAACCTTAATCTATAGTTGATAAATTTGGAAGGTAGGCGTAGTTTGTGCTCAGTTTATCCTCTTGTCTCATTCTTCCGTACTAAAAGGGATAGAGAAGGAACACGTGCTAAGTTTACCTTTCCGAAATCAGTTGTGATAATCCTAGTGACATTAATTATTATGATATTTTGACTTATTAATTTCTTGTAGATATGATAAAGTGCAAACTGTATTTTCAAATTATTGTTGTTGGTCAGGCATTGTTTCTTGTGCACGTAAATAAAGACTTAATAGGTTTAAGATTTAAAAATATGTAATGTATGATAATGTTGTAAGATATTAAATAATTTGATTAAAAGCGTTTTTCTTTTGTATTTTGTAAAGTAACTCTTTAGATTGTCTTCTCAAAGCTAACTCAAGAAATAATGAACATAATTATATTATTAAAACGTGGCACTGGATTTTTGAATTCATGTGATCTGCCTACCCCTCTTGGAAATACAAGGCGTGAGGATATGTATGTATGTATGTATTATATTATTAAATTATATTTCTTGCACAATTATAATAATACTAGATTATAACCCGGCTCCGCTCGGGTGAAATGTGACTCATCTAAATATATAAAAGGAGAAACTGACTGACTGACTGACTGA
>BHDV01054162.1:14234-30814 GCA_005406045.1 Adoxophyes honmai | reverse complement strand
CAGACAGGTTTCAAAAAAGAACAAAGTACAAAGGCGGACTTATCCCAAAAGGGATCTCTACCAGCCAACCTTTGAGCAGTAGAGATTTAGTTGTGCTTTATACCGCAATTTAATCGAGTTCCACGCGGGCGAAGCCGCGGGCGGAAAGCTAGTAACACATAAGAGACACGGGAGATTTAATACTTACAGCTCTGCTAAGCGGAGGCGGCGTGTGCGGCTTCTTGACGGGCACGTCGCGATATTCGTAGATATTGTCGCGCGACCGCGTCGCGTTGTCGATGCCAGTGTCTTCAGTCTCCGGCACCATGAATATGTCGCCGTCGTAGAACCGGTCCGTCTCTCTGCGACAAGTCGTAAGGGATTGTGTGAGAGTGGGAATTGCAAAGTAGTCAGTTCGAATCCGGTGTTTAGTATATTTTTCTTTAAGTCGTCAATGTACTTAAATGTCATTATAATGATCAGTTGTCATGATAATATCTTAGCACTAATTAAATTTTTCATGCAATTAACGCATCTACTGCTACCTTCACGTGTCGAACCTTCATCGGGTGTCGCGAACGCACATATTCAAATGCCTGCGGATCTCTGACAGCGGCTCTGAATGAAACTCACGCGTAAACGCATCGGTGGCAGTGAATGTGTTAAGTATTTAACTACCACGTCAAAGAAAGCAATGGCTGGAAAAAATAACTTCAGATGAAAAAAGTAGCACTAAAACGCTAACCATATTCACTTCACGACATGCTGTCTCTACATCGACATTGAGTCGACTGAAGCTAGTAATAAAAAACTTAAAAATTCACGCAAATAAAAGCGAAGTAGTCATCGAATCGAAGCGAAAACAGACATGAGTCGATTTAAATGTTTTTGATTTTTTTTATCGACTAATTCGACATGTGACTGTCTTCACAAATCAAAAAAAAGAAAACATACCATAGCACTAATAAACTAGACATGGGAACTTAATGTCAGTAAAAGCGTAAAATACAACACTATTTTGTAATACTTTCACCTACATTGCCGGCAGCAGTTTCCACTTAGGAGGTATAGCCCTGTGTGAAACCAAAACAAACATTCAGTTTTAAACTTTAAAAAACTTAGTCAATCGGAGTGGGCTTTCACTAAAACGTTATCTGTCGACACGTGACACATGTCATCAGATTTTGATGAATTTTCTGAGTCTCTGTTCGTTTTATGAAAAATTGAAGGGAATCCATGATGAATTAAATTTTGCTCCAATCCATGCGAAATATTTACTCACAACCCTCACAGTTGCACGTTTTCACCATGCCGCCATATCGTCCACTTATAACATTCGCTCACATCGCCCGTGGCGTTTTTGCGTCAGTGGAACCGCAATTTCTGCGGTTGTGGTCGATGACGTTGTAGGCGATAAGTGGAACGTAGCCAATGTAATCGCTACATTAGTTTGCCAATTTATTGATCTTGATCAGTCTTACCTCTTAGCGTTCCTCCAAAGCATGCAGCAAACAACTAGCAGTACTATAAGCAAGAGGCAGGCAGTCGACACCGTCCAAAAGGCGATCTGCAACGGCTGCTTGGGCTCCCACCAATACTGGAATAAAGATCAAATAATTAATTATAAAAACATTTGTAGTAGTGAAAGTTTTATACTGTATGTTTGTATTTTCGTTCTTATACAGGGTCGCCGGAAATTGACCGTGAATATTTTACCCAGTGGTCGGGTATAGGCGTCTAAAAAGCTATGTGAAGTTATGTTCCCGGAATTTTCAAGTCACGGAAAAAGATACGAAAATCAGAAAAAAACTCGGTCTTTTCCATCTCGAGTGCAGTTGCGGGCCGGCTAAAACGGTGGCTACAAGTAGGCATAACGCATAGCGCATTGACGTAAAGCGATGAAAAGCGATGAAACATTTGCGTCCCACGAGATCAAAAATGAAAAATTTTAGGAAATACAGGAGTTTTCGGAGGCGTTTTTGGTCGAGCCATTGGTTGAAAAAATTACGCTCGATTTTCCGCCACCCTGTATATTATAAATATTCATAATAATAGCTAATTTTTCCATATGTGTTCCACCCCAGAAATACATACTCGTCCAAGAAGAATTACATTTTAGTTCCAGAGAGTCCTACCTCAGTGATGGGCGGGTAAGTAGGCACGAGGCGGCCTATGACCGTGGGCAAGTAGACTGTCCAAAAGGCGAGCTCCGTTTGGCGGTAGTTGAGCTGGATGGTCGAGTTGTAAGTAGTATTGAGGTTGAGGTAACGGAGTTGACCTTCGGTAGCCAACTCGAAGTGAACACCGAGGATACGCGAACGGGTGGGGTTACTGAAAAAGGGAAAGGGTTATTTTATATTTTACATACATACATAAACGTCACGCCTTATACCCTGTGGGGTAGGCAGAGACAAATAATTGTTAATTAATTATGCAGCAATGTAGCCACAACATGAAAAATATGCGTACAATGAAAAAAAAAGATAAGTTTTACTATTTTACTGAAAAATGAGTTTATATTTTGACATTGAGGATAGAACCTATAGAGTACTAATGTCATCTTGGTTGTTCGGAAATTATTCCGCAAAACAATTGAAGTGATCCCTGTGCTCTTATTGGCCGGTCCAAGATCGCGCGTAACGCTAGTGCCTTTTTCTCTACGGTTATTGGCTCTGTACAGTTTCTGTGACAGTGACGGTGACGTTTAGTATGTTGAAATCAACAAACTATTTGCGGACCGGGGTTGCGAACATTGTTTCTCTATAGGTTCTATCCTCTAAGTATTTTTATAACGTTTATTTTCGTTACTGGCTTTTTGGCCACATAATTAGAAACAGGGTCACAACCATACTTCTCACTTTTGAATAACTTAAAAAAATCCTTCCTATAGTGGAGTCCAGAATTAGGCGAACTAACTTGACAGCCGAAAATGTTGCCAGACATAGGAAAAAATAAATAGTGATAAGTTTATGTCGACATAAATATGTCGATCTTACCATGTGCTTTCTATAAATCTGTTTCTATTTATATTTTATCAAGTAATTCGTCGAAACTTTCGCACTCATACATATTTGCCAAATATGGACGAACTACTGCAATTTACAGCGATTTAATATGATCTGAAGGATGTACGATTTTACTAACAAAAATTTATCCAAGTTGGTGTATTTTTTATTTCTACCAATTTTTATTATTATTCATTTACTTAGTAAAATTATTAGTTTGTTTCCAAACACAATAATAAAGATAACAAGACTACTTTAAACATCGATTTTATAACAAGCCTTTTTATTTTAAACATCGATATTAACATCACTGGCCAAACTGTGGCAACTTTAGTGCCCAACGAACTGTCAAGTTAGTTCGCCTAATTCTGGACTCCACTTTAATACACTTTTGGCGGCGATTAAACTGTGGGCAACATAAGAAAAAATAAAAGTTACGACGCGTCAACTCGCTAAGTAATTGTAAATCACTGTTTGGACCGAAAGTGGACATAGTAAATAAAATTAAATAATCGACGACCACTTATAATGCTCCGCAAAAAAGACATTTGATGCTATAAACTACTGAAGACTACTAAAAGGGGATTTCTTCTAGGCAATATAAAAAATAAAAACCCTAAAGAGACACAAAGAAGGACTTTATGTAAGTTAAAAGGAAGAACGACCCACTGTAACACCCACGGATCAGAATAAAGAAGGTTCGATAGGCAATATGCGTAGGGCAGGCGCGTCACGGGTATGATTGGACAATCATACTTTAAGAACCACGCGTTCATATGTGTTTACTCGCATGTTGTTTGCATTGCAGTGTGGAATCTTGTGCGGGTAGTTCTCTCGCGTACACACTTTCGATGCAGTGTGCGAACCAATTGCAGCTCTTTATTCTACGTCTATTAGTGTGCGTAATTTACGTATCTATTATTATTGTTGATGTAGTGGAGATAATTGGTGGGAGACAGGTGGCGACGCTGGTTTTCAAACAAAAGTGTGACTTTTGCCTATCCAACCTTCTTTATTCTGATCCGTGGTAACACCTCACAAACAACTCACCCAAATCTCGCAAAGTCCGAATACGCCTTCATGAAGAAGTGGCTCATATTCCTGTCATTCGGCGTCCAGGCTTGCCTATCTATCCTCTGTTTCACCGGGAAGAACTCTTGGTCCATGAAGGGAGCCCCGGTTAGGAAGTAGTGTTCCGTGTCGTGGGAGTATTGCCGCCATTGGGGCCAGTTGAACGATTCCACTGTCGTGTTCAGAACGTACATGTAGACTGGCACCTTTTGTTCTAGAAGGATCTTCACCATTTTGTCGGTAGGCGCGCGGTAGAGGAAGTCCGAGAGAAGCTGATGGATAGAAAATTTATTTAAAACGTTTTCCGTGTGGTGTCGGGTTTAGATCTCCATTTATTTCGTAAGAGGCGATTAAGGATATAGGTTCAGATGTATTTTAGCATATTGCCTGAGAAGCTGGCAATCAAAAAAATACTCCACACATGCAGTTTTTTATTAGAATTGATCATGGTCAGAATAGTTCATTAAATAATAAGTACCCAGGAGCGCTATACACAATATTACCTACTACATTTGTCGTACGTGCAAGCAAATGAAAATGATCTAGCTAGATCACACGTGCTTGATCAGTTCTTAACAAGTACCTCGAAATGCACCACATATGGTACACTAGCTTCTGCCCGCGGCTTCGCACGCGTTAAATTCGGGCTAACACAGAGGAGATTTCGGAATTATTATTAGGAAGCGCCCGCCAGAATAGCCAGCAGACATGAGATTTTTTCCTACTTTCTCGACACTTATCGTCATATTTTGGAAAATTCAAACAAAATCTTTATAAATTGTAGCCTATGTGCTATTCTGATGTATAAGCTACATTACAGTAGTTTCATGAAAATCCATTCAGTAGTTTTTGCGTGAAGGAGTAACAAACATCCATCCATCCATACTAACTTTCACGTTTATAATATTAGTAAGATGCACAGGGAACGTGTTAGGTGACAGGCTAGCAACCTGTCACTATTATACCTGCCAACTCAAAACCTAAGAAAGTATACTAAAAGTGGCCACGTGGAAACGTAAAATCGTCCCAGTATTGTCTATCTAGCACTAGCATTTCGTGTATGTGTGATGTATGTATGTATGTATGTATGTATGAAACTTACATGCACATACTGGTCCCTTATAGCGCTCACGTTATGCGGCTCGGGGTGGTACGTGTACATATATCTGATCGCCTCATACACGCCGCGAGGGTTGAGAGTGTAGTTGTACCGCATCACCAGCTCTGTCACCTTCTGGTTGAACCAATCCTCTGATATCTCAAAGTTTGGCGCCAGAGATGCGTTGTTGTCTGTAAAAAAAAAATCATGTCTGTATTCCTCAAGGGGATGGGCAGAGCAGATGGAAGTTGCATAGACAAAATCATGACATACATGGGCTCAAACGATAAATATACGATAAGCTCATGCCAACGTATCTTCAGACATGTCACCGAACAATATATAAGATTTCGATCATGGAGCTTTTCGCCCTACAATGTAGTTACACAAATACGTGGTTTACCACCTAAAAGCTGATTGTCGTATACATATCATAAAACAATAATGCCAGACTTCTGTCACTTAGATAACTCAGGAACTCCGTCAAATAAAACGGGTCTACTCACGTCATTATATCGATCCGGAGCTAAAAACATAGATATAAACATAAGTAGAATCGTTTTATTTCACTATGGGTGAGTCTCACGGTAGTTTTGTCATAGGAACTTGTTAAAAAGTGATTTGGCCTACGGTAACACGGAGCGGTCCGCCCCCCTACAATACACAAGCCGGGGCGGTCCGCCCCCCTACAATACAAAGCCGGGGCGGTCCGCCCCCCTACAATACAAAGCCGGGGCGGTCCGCCCCCTTACAATACAAAGCCGGGGCGGTCCACCCCCCTACAATACAAAGCCGGGGCGGTATGCCCCCCTACAATACAAAGCCGGGGCGGTCTGCCCCTCTATAACTACTCACATAGAACATAAGCCGCTTCCTGCGTGGTAACTCCCGCCATGTACCGCAGCGCGGGGTTGAACTGCTTCCTCCTCAATAGGTCCTCAGGCATGGCGTCTAAGAAATGCCAGTCGCGCTCCCGCCAGCCGTCGTACCACTGGTCGCCGGGGTACGTGAAGTTGTTCTCGTAGACCGGGCCCCAGGGGATGAAGCCGACGTGCGGCTAGTAGGGTTTAAAAAAATAGTTAAATGAGTATTTCTTAATTATTTTGCCATTATATTTTTTTGGTGATGTTTTGTGTTTTTCTTTTTGTGTTAGTTAGTGAGGTCATGTAATTTAATTTTTTGAAATCTGCCTGCGAAGTGCGTTTCAAAGTATTTTTTTTGTTTTAAATTTAAGTTTTAAGGGTCGCAATGAAGATCAGCGTCACTATTCAATTAAGGCTTATTTTTGAATAAGTTGGACTCTTTCAATTTGTGTGTTATTTTATTTCAACTATATCTAGAAACGCCAGTAATCTATACCGCGCGCGATCTATCGCATATAATTGTCATGCCAAGTCCACATATTAAGCGATCTTTACCAATGTGTTACCCATTTTTGGAGAACTTGGCAATAATTGACAACACGCACGTTTCTTTACTGACAGTGTTCAGTAGACGTTTCATTCATTTAGCTTTTAATTCAGTTTAATTTTCTCTGTTACAGTTTAGCAAATGTTCAAACCGTTATTTAACATACATTGACTGACAAGACAATGATAATTCAATAGCATAATCATTAATCACCCTTAGAAATTACTTCCTACCAAACTCCGCAACATAGCACCTCACAGTTAGCCTCAACCTACCTCAAACTCAGCATTTCCCAGCTCATAGAAACTTCGCCCTTGCCGAAGACAGTTCACGAGCTTCCACGACGAGTCGATCGGGCACCCGAGCAGCCGCCCGAAGACGAGCGAAGTGTTCTGAACCCGGAACTTGTCCTCTATGAACGCCCAGTCGGATAGGGCTGAGCCACTCTGCAAAGAAACGATAATTTTGGAACACATGCATATAAAATACTATATCACATAAAGGGAAAAGGCAGTGCGCATGAAACTTGACATAAATAGACACATACATCACGTCTATATTCCCATGGCTGAGCACACGAAATGCTATATTGACAAAACCATGACTATTTCACGCAGCTATTTTTATTTTAGGTTTTAAGTTGGGAGGTGTAATAGAGACAGCTGCTTGCCTGTCACAATTATACTACTTCTTCTATGTTTTAAACCTAAAACTATGCGAGAAGTGGCTGCGAAGCGTCAAATAGTTATAATCATGATTTTGTCTATGTCACTTTTCGTGTGCTCCCCATTTGTGTGTGTCCCATTTGAGAAAATAGGCGTGATTGTATATATTTTAACTAAAGGTGTAGATTTTGCTAAGTTGTATAGTCACAGGCGACCACGTACGATCACCGTACCTCTTAGCAAGTGCTCTTCTTGCTACCCTCCTAACAGTCTGTATGTGTCACCTGCGCTATGATGCCAGTGACAATGACCCGTTGAGCGTGCCTATATCTGCGTCGCATTGTGCGAGGGTGAAGGCAATTTAACTGCGCGCACGCGACAAAGATAGCAGCGAGTCAACGGTTCGCTGTGCTCCGCGACCGTCCTTTATCCTCCCTACAGTATGTATCACCTGCATTTTGTTTGTACGCGCTAATCTCAGGAACTACTGGTCCGAATTGAAAAATTCTTATTGCGTTGGATAGACCATTTCTAGGGGAAGACGCTGCGACAAATAGGAGCGAAGAAACATAGGAAAATGTGGGGGAAAAAAACTCATAGATGTGTGTCACCTGCGCTATGATGCAAGTGACTCGCCATAGTCTGGTCGTGCCTGTATGTATGTATTTATGTACGTATGTCTAACCTGAGCTATGATGCCGGTTACGATGTCTCTCGTCCTTGGGGCCACGGCTAGAAGCCCCGCGGAGGCGGCGCCGGCGCCCGGCCCGAACAACGTGATCGAGCCCGGGTCGCCGTTGAACGGGGCTATGTTGTCCCGGATCCAGCGAAGAGCCATGACTTGGTCCAGGATGCCGTAGTTACCCGGGGAGTTGTCGTCGGCAGTTGAGAGGAAGCCTGAATACATACATTCCTCGTAAGTCCCAGCGTACTTTATAAAGTACAAATTATTAAATTATAACAGCCGAATGTACTTTATTTAGTACTCATTCAGTGCCTAATAAACTTAAAGATTAGGGTATTAACATTCAAGGGAATTTTTGGCTGGTTCTGAGGCCCTAAATTAGATATTTTGAGTCTTAGGAGGATAGACCAATCAACTCCTCACTAACAAAACAACAGAAAATGATGATTGAAACGGACAGAATACAAACTCAAAATTAATGGCTCATTTATACTTGCATCAATAATACCATTACCAAACCGCGATCAGACTACGATTGAGCACATACAGCCTTTTCCAAGTCTCTAAAACTTTTCAAAGCCTGTTTTTTTTTACAGGTTTTTTGACGTGACAACGTCTTATAATTCGATGAAGCCGGCTGCACGCACAAAAAACATGACGTATGCGGCGTTACCTCGATGACGTCGTCGATCTGAGGCGTCCCATTAAACCAATTACGTTGCAGAAAGTTTATCAGAATTTCAACTCCAATTCTCAACCTTCGATAGCTCAGTTGGTAGAGCCGCGCAGCGGTGGACTGTAGAATCATAGGTCACAAATTCCTTTCGAAAGAGTTCTTTTTGTATTCAACCATCGTCCGTAAGCCGATTTTACAGAAAACCGATTTCTTTTAGCTTGTGATCCATTGAACTTGCTGTAGGCCGCTAAAAAGTAAGCTTATGTTTAGATTTTGCGACGACCAGTACAAATACTCACCAAGAGCACCAAGCCTGTAGTTTATGGACACCACAACGACCTTATAGAAGGCAGCCAGGACATGAGCAGGGAAGAGGTTGGAGGCTCCAGAAGAGAACTGGCCACCATGGATGTAGACCATCACTGGGTACTTCTGTGCCGTTGATCCAGCTTCCGTCTGGAAGAAAACGGGTATTTAAAACAGTGGTATTTTGGGTTCCGTACATCTACAGCAGTGTTTTTAACTTTTTTCATAGTGTGACCACCTTAGCACATAGAAAAATGACGCCTCTTCACTTTTTGGTACTTCAATTTGAAATTAAGAATGTATAGTTGGAACTACGCGATTCGCGTTCCGCGATTTTTGTAGTTTACGTGTTACATTTCTTTTTCGCATTTTGTGAATTGAATGAAGGAATGAATTATTAAGATACATGGTTGATTTTTTCTTAAAAATTGGTGAATACCTAGTGTGCCTCGCAGAAAATAAATCAAAATCAAATCAGTCACAAAAAAAATACGAAAAAAACTTGTAACTCCTAAACTACAAAAAATCGCGTAACTTAGATGGGGGTGATTTGGACACCCCTAGGTAGTCTCTCTCTGGACTTTTGCTTGACACTATTTTTTGGGACTTAATAAATGTTTACATTAACTGACCTTTATATCAGATTCTCTAATCCTCAAGCATTTCATTCATACAATCGCATTGAGACTCAACCTAGGCTCGACTCGTTTATGACATAATTATTCTAAACAAGTTTACGTACTGACGAAAAACCAACCTTATATTCATGCCGTAAAGCTAGAATGTTGTGTGTACGCGCATCGTACGTTCATTCATTGTAGTAATTAAACCCGTCATTGCTTCATTAAGAAGATTAATGGGAAGGTCGACGACCTTTCATGCTTTTATAATGCTACGAAACATTCGTTATGTTTGCTTCACAATGACTAATTTTGTAAAATAGATAGTGTTTACTCATTTACGATTCGTAGCATTCTTGGTAACCAAAGAAAACAGTTTTACGTTGTAAAGTAATATGCGAAAGTCGTAAAAAGAAGTTACCCGTACCTTTCTATTAGAGACAGATCTTTGGAAAAAACAAATCAATGAAAATAGGGCAGAAATTAGACTGGCATCAATAAATAGGAGGAATTTCAACTGGTTAATAAAACTTCAAACAAGTAGTAGCAATTTTCGAAATCATACGAAAGAGGATGCATAGAGCACCGGCCGGAGCGAATGCTAGTTTGACTAAAAGACAATGGCATAGTATGATCATCAAACTTCCGGAGTGGGAAATTATTACGTTACGCCTTGGTAAAAATCGAAAAATGTTGCCACGCACTCACGTTGTTCAAAACTACGCATTCATTGTCATTTTTTGTTTGTCAAGCAAAAGAAAAATACATTTACCTTATTTTTTAATAATAACTAACTAAAGGATTTTTTTCTCTCACTGCCACAACAGTTTGTAGGTCACTTTGATGATGGTCCACATCCATTCACCGGGGACATGCACTAGTTTCTAACAATACGGCATCAATTATGCATCGTTTGGTTCGCGCACAGCTGAATTGCGAAGGACGTTTGCATAATAGACTTCTAACTAGCACTAGCATCGAACTATACAATACAGCTTATAAATCTTATTATGTAATGTTTAAAACTGGATTGTTTTTTGTTTATGTAAGTTTTTATTTAGTTACTGGTGTGGTGTTGGGTTTAGAGTAACATTTCTCCATTTTCTTCCCTGGATGTCATAAGAGGCGAGTAAGGAAATAAGTTTAGGGTTCCCACACGGGCGATCGGCCACAACACGAAACGCCGCCACCGGCATATTTCCTCTACTTTTCATACATTTTTTATAGCCTCGCCTCACATAGTTGCAGCTGGCTTCTCGTGGCCCGCACTGGCCACTAAACGGGTGTCTGAACTGAAAAAGTGGCTGTCACGCGCTTCAACTACTTTTGTAGCTGCGTCTAACTTCTCGTGGCGGCGTTTGTGGCTGTTGCCGGTGGCCCGTGTGCTTCGGTGATAAGCTTGCAACCAGAAACTATTACAACTACTTTTATATCAAAAAAATTGCTACAAGTCGCTCTGTCAAATAGACATGGATCTGTCACGTTTCGTGTACCCTGCCTGCCCCATTTGGGAATACAGGAATGTATGTAAGCTGTGTGGAAAACAATAACACTCACACTGGGTGAAAATATGTTGAGGTACAGGCAGTCTTCGTCCATGTCCCGGATGCCTTTGGTTGCCCCAATGAAACTGACCGGCTGAGGTCATACCAGGCCCGGATTCCCAGCTGGCAAAAGCAACCAGTCAGAGTATTGCTACCGAGGCTGTGTCAAGAAAGATTTTGACACTCACATTGGGCGAGAATATGTTGAGGTACAGGCAGTCTTCGTCCATGTCCCAGAAGCCTTTGGTTGCCCCGTTGAAACTGACCGGCTGAGGTCATACCAGGCCCGGATTCCCAGCTGGCAAAAGCAACCAGCCAGAGTATTGCTACCGAGGCTGTGTGAAGAAAGATTTTGACACTCACATTGGGCGAGAATATGTTGAGGTACAGGCAGTCTTCGTCCATATCCCGGATGCCTTTAGTTGCTCCGGTGAACCTGACTGGCTGAGGGCACGCCGGGCCCCAGTCCACGGCTTGGAGTAGCTGCCAACCCGGGTGTTGTCTTGGAGGCTGTAGAATTATCAAACATGGAGGATAAAATGTTTGGTTAGAACATTATTTAAACTTTAATCAACCAGGAGACGCGAGACTCACTTGTCTTGAAAAATACAGATAAGTCTCGTTTTAAATCGAGTTTGGCTCGACATGTTTTAACAGTCGTGTAAACAGAGCGGTGGCGCGTAGTACGCGTTTGGCAGCAGCCGCTGCGGCTCCTGGATACGGATAAGGCCGAAACATATCACACTAAACTCGATTTAAAACGTGAGTAATCCGTATTTTTTAAGGAGATGCCATTATTTTTTATTAATCATACTCAGTCAGATTTTCCCAACCACTCGCAATGAGGTTTTCAAATTCAAAACTTAAACCTACTGACTATTAAGGTGGCTATAACATACGCTATTGTATTAGGACATTGTCCCTAGTGAAAATGGGGGTTAAATTATACAGGGTGAAAATGAAATCCGTAACGAAAAAAAATCCTGATACTCAGAATCACTAACACAATACAATGGTAAAATAAAAAAAAACACTTTTTTTTCTTTTTTTTTCCTCGGGAAATTCCCAAAAAAATATTGATTGTGGGCATACTACAAACCGCGGTGTAACTGTTTACGTTTGTTTAAATTCAATTTTAAAGTAGGGTAGTTTTGCACTTGCCACGATTGAGTTCGTCGACCCTAAAGCAACCGAAGAGGGTAGGTATGAAAAATTCAGTCGCGAGCGGGTGGTCGAAGCGTGTGGTTGCGCACGCGTTCCCTACTCACCCCTTTCGTACGATACATAAGCGCGAATTGTGCGAGTGACAATGTCTTTAGAATTTTCGAATCGCAAGTACTATGAAATGGTGCAAGTGTACATCCATAGCTGCGAAAATTTGGAGGCTACCTGTAGACGATATCGGGATGAAAGTGTACCTAGATTCCGGACTCAGGGACTTCGAGACCCGCAGTTTCTTTCGTGCGATGTACGCGAGTACTTGAACATTGTGTACGGTGACCCGTGGTTAAGTCACGGTAAACCTGTGACCGTGACCTCTTGTGATTTTTTTTTATCTTTGGGGCGAAATCAAGCGCCGTGTGTACATGGACGCACCACAAAATGTACAGAATCTTAAAGACAAGATTGTAAGTGCATTTTACGAAGTGAAAAGTGATACTAAAGTGCTAAGAAGAGTGAATGAAAACATGTTGAAACGTGCATGACTCTTTGGAGAAAATGGATTCCATTTTGAATGGTTATTTAAGGTAGGTACACTAAATTTAGTTTCGATTAGTAGGATAGGGTTGAGTTTTTATTATTCTTGTACATAAGTTGATTCCAATTCGTTAACTACGCCTGAATGCCAAATTTATGCAGACTCAATTTTTATTTTAATCCACCTTTCCTAACCTACAAGTTTTCAAGTAACTGATTTTTATAAAACTTCTGCATTTGGACGGCCTAAGCCCTTAAAAGTAGGAAGGAAAAATTGCAACTTAAGTTAAAAAATAAAAAATGTAGGTACTGAATAAGTCGTATTATTTTTCGCAAGGAAGTGAAAGCGCGCTAAGTAGTTACCTACGAGTCGCGAGTGTCTGAGCTGAGCGGTGGACGCGCGGTGTCCATAATGTTAGCACTTTTTAGGAAAACTTTGGTGATTTATAATTTCTTATTTTCAAAAGAAAATGAGAAACTACTCAAATTATATTTTTAAGTTTTACTAACAAACAGGTACGTAAAATTTCGTTACGGATTCCATTATCACCCTGTATGGTATCACTTTATAATTGTTACCTTAAATCTTCCATCCAGTACTGGAGGCCTGGCATAAGGTATGCCCAAGAACACTGATGCCTCTCCCTGGATCCTTTCCACGGGAGTCAGCCAGGGTCGGTACCCGGAATCAGGGTCTGGGTTGTCATATATGTGGACCTGAAAGGATGAAAATATTGAAAGAGTCGCCTGACAGAATCTGCACAACAGGGCGCGAGTAGAGAAGCGAGAGATGGACTATACTTGTCACTAAGTAGTTGGGTCAGAAAGTGAAGGCCCGTATAGAAAATTTCATAACAAATCTCTAACCACAAACTTTCACATGTCAGCCACACCAAGAAACCACTAAGTACCGTAACATTTTACATGAATTCTATTGAATGACATAGAAATGTACGACACAAACTTTAGCAACCAAATATTAGAAATATTTTAGCAGCTAGATTTGTCACTTTTGGACAGGTGATATCCTACGTTATTGGGAAGATGGGCAAGATGTTTACATATGCAAACATTAAAATCTCTCATGTGAAGCACGCATGAATATTCGCATGTCTTACTAGTGATAGTAAAAACACTATTACACATTTTCATACATAATTGTATGAGCATTTTAGGTACAGGAGTCAGTGAACTATTTTATGTCCCAGATTGCCATGGTGGTCTCCCGAACCACCCAATAAAATTGTGATTTTCTAGGATATAGTTTGCTTCAAGTTATAGATTTTTACAGTTATAAACAGAGCATAAAACAGGACCTATACATATTATAACCTTTTCCTAAGCAACTTGTATCACAGTTGTCTCCTACATTATGTGAAATAATTACAACAAAAAAAGTGAATTGGCCCATGGAATATTCAGCATCAAGCATAGAATTTCACTCTCACCTTAAATCCCTGCACTTGTCCAAAGTTGGTGGTTACGAAGATGTCTCTCTTCAACTGTAAGGAGTCCCGTCGCTGTCTGCCTTGTAGGTCATCCCGCCAGCCTCCCAGAACCCCAGGGAACAAAGCATCTGGATTGTTTGGATCCCGGTTCTATAAAAAACAAATAAATGAGTATTAAAATGTTGTTAGAAAACAGACAGATAGGCATGAATGCAGGAACTAAATGTTTATGTTAATTTGCGAAGAGATTTTATTTACTGAAAATAAGAATTCCGGTCTTTGAATTTCGGTCACAGGTAACAGGAAAATTCTGATTTTCTAAGATACAGTCAATAGCAAATTAGTGTTATAATTGTTATAAAATAAAAGACAGTTTTTTTTTCATAAAATAGAACATATAGATTGTTTAATAAAAAGTATAATTGTCTCTTTTGTTTGACAAGCAAAATCGTGTAGAGACCGGATTATATGCAATTGCATATTTGCATATGCATTTGCATATTCTAGCCCATTTCGAGGGTTATTGCATATTTACCGAAAAACTCTAATGATAATGCATATTTTGAATATTTCGCACTATTTTTGGAAGGAAAATGCCATAAAACTGCCGATTTTAATCAGTAAATGTTTATCTTGTTAGGAAATAATTTTTAATTGTTGATTCAGACACAAAATTTTCTCGAAACACCGGGGTCAATCCCAGATTATCAATGCGTTTTTTTTACATGTTAGAAATCAAGTACAAAATATTACAGTAATTGTTAATTGACACACAGTTAAACATAATTTATGTTTTATTTTAGAACAAAAAAATGAAAATTTTCATTTTTTACTAAAATATTTTGCATATTTTGACACTTTTCATGCATATTTAGAGCATTTTTCGTGCATATTTCCATGCATATTTTGAGCTTATTATGTTGCATATAATCCGGTCTCTAGTGATGTGAGTAATTTGCACATTTTTAAGAGTGATTTTACATGACATCAATTCCAAAGTTTGATGATCAACAAGTTAGAGTACAACTCTGTAGATTTTTTAATGAATAAACAAAAATATAGTTAGTAGTTTAGTGAAGAGAAATATATTTAACTAGCTTATGCCCCTCGGCTTCGCTAGCATTAGGTTTAGATTTTTCAAACAACGGGATTTTCCCGCTAATTCCCGTTCCCGTGGGAATTTTGGGAATTCCTTTCTTAGCGGATGCCTACGTCATAACATCTACCTGCATGCCAAATTTCAGCCCGATCCGTTCAGTGGTTTGGGCTGTGCGTTGATAGATCACTATGTCAGTCAGTCAGTCAGTCAGTCAGTCAGTCAGTCAGTCAGTCACCTTTGAGTTATATATATATAGATTAACCCAGCTGTCATCTTTATTGCATAAGAGAAAATTTGAAAAGAATTATAAGAAAAATTAAACCAACCTTTTTTCAATACTTTTCAAAGCATGTAGAAATTCAACTTTACTATTTCCCAGATTATTAATTAACTCATTCATAAACCTTAAATTTACACATACTCACAGTGTTAAACTTGTAAGAATCATCCAGGGGGTTTGGATTCAGCGGGTTGTATGGGAACCCACCGGGCTGGTTTATGTTAGGGTTAAAAGGGTTGTATCGTGACGGATCCGTCCCGTATCGCCTGTTGTTGTACACATAAGTCCTATAGTCACTGTCGCCTGGGCTAGGGATCCTGTACGATTCTCGAGAGTTGTCCTGTCTATGAGTTTTATAATACTCTTCCTTAAACTGTCCATTATATAGGTCTTTGTTAGATTGACACCGCACATTAGCCAGTAAAAGGGCTATTAAAGTATTTCTGAACATCTTCTTGGCATCACAGGCACTAAGCGGTCCACCGTCCAATTAAAGGAAAGCTTGAATGAATCACATACTCAATTGAAGTTCCTGTTTGAGTCACTTAACAAACAAACAACACATTTTTCTGAATTACACTTAGTTTATAAAGAGTTGCACTGTAAACAAACACTAAAACCACACGCGTAATGTGTAAAAAATTGCAAAAGTTTTTGACTTTAAAATTGCACAAGAACAAAACAATAATTTTGGTGTCTCGCACGAGAAGGACTCGTTTTGCTGTTATCAGTAAGCCCTAATTTTTATCTAGTACAATGTCGCTGTAGTTCTAGGGCCTTATCTGGTGTAATCAATGAATTATCAGATAAACAGAAATTGTGACAACGCCCACTACAATCACAGCTAAAATTTTTGTTTATATCCCAAACGGATTGGATCTATTACTTCCTTCACTTCACTCCACAGATAAAACATACTAAACATACTTCACGACTTCACTTCACTAATGCTGGCTACACACGTAACGATTTATCGTAGCGATTTAGGACTGTGC